>SJOL01006459.1:31172-45363 GCA_004794785.1 Opisthorchis felineus | reverse complement strand
CTATTTGGTTTTCATCACATTTCGACAACCGCGTATCACCCCTGTTCCAACGGTCTGGTTGAACGTTTCCATCGCTACCTCAAAGCTGCATTGACTGCCCAAATGAACCCATCTTCATGGTCTTCTTCTTTACCCCTCATTTTGCTTGCTATTCGTTCCACTATTAAGGAGGATCTTCACTGTTCACCAGCCGAACTAGTATATGGTACAACTTTACGTTTACCTGGTGAACTGGTTTCCCCTTCTGGCGCAGAGCCCATTTCACCCATTACATTCGTCACCCGCCTGAAACAACACATGTCTGAACTTCGTGTGACGCCGACAAGACGATCAACACGAAAAGAGCACATCCCAACCGATCTCTCTTCTACGCCATTTGTATTTGTCCGACATGGCGCAACAAAGAAACCACTTCAATCCTTTCAAGGTCACCGAACGCCACTCCAAATACTTTGTTTTATAGAGAACCGGAATGCATGATACAGTCTCCATTGATCGTCTGAAGCCTACCTTCATCGAAACACCCACGACCACATTAAGCAATCCTGCCATCCCACCGGCACCCGCACCTACTCCAGATACCCCTACCGCCAACCTAGCTCCTTCCACTAGTCGTTCTGGACGACGTGTCCGTTTCCATCAGCAGTTAACTGATTACGAAACGTAAAGTGAGCAAATTTTTGATTCATTACTTTCATTATTTGAGCGTTTTCCCCTTTCGTGGCCAACGCTCTAGTGGGGGAGTAGTGTGGTGTTTTGTACCTTTCTTTTGCTTTCATTATAACGTTACGTATTTCATCAATTTCATAAACGATTTTTGTTTGAATACGCAAAACCACAAAAACGCGCATTTGTACAAATTACAGACAATACAGGTGTGGTCGCATTCTCCGATTTTCTCTTTTCATTTCACTCGCGCTTACAGCGGTTATTCGCGAGCTTTATGTGCTAACTCTGGTATCAAAACATTGCAGACTGTCTTCGGAGTTTATTGTATGTGAGAGCTTCCAGGAAAGAAGACCCCTGGACATCCACGACCGGATTATTATTTATTCACTGACCTGGGCCAAAGACGAACTATTTTAAAAAGAACAATTCTTAGTGAGTCTGTTCCATTTGAGTCTTTTTATTATTGTGTACTCAATTCAGAGTAATTATATTTATTTCTTTGCCACACACTCTTCCTAAAGTTGCTTTTTTGGGTACCCAGACCACTACAGGCGCTAGTCTATGGTGTTACTTTACTCACGAGTCGGAGTACTTATTTGCTCAAGATAGGTTTACTCGCAGACCAGTTTTCAAATCCAGTCGCAGCTTCATGAGGATAAATGAGGAGAATATAGCAAAGACACAAATAAGCCAGATAACCTATGGGATTTATGTGCTTCATCTGCTACAGATGCAACTGAAAGGCTACCTAGTGCATTACTTGCTGAACTAAACTTTTACTAGAGTATATATCTGCAGTTCCAGAGGTGTCTTTATCTTGAGCCTACTTCGGCTTTTTATATGTATATATTATATATATATATAGTATATGTTAAATGCTTTATCAAGTTTACTTTGAATCATTCGAGCTTAAACAAAAAATTTTACTCTGAAACATTTTTGATCAGGTTAGTTTGCATACCCGAGATTCCCCACCTGCTGTAGCTTAAAAAGGCTTTTAATTGTTCTTGCGTCGACAAGTAATACCATTTTGCCAGCATTGCTGACAAAGTAATGCTGTGAAGTTTTTCTAGCATTATTATGGTGGACAACACCTTTGTGCCGTCTCCTCGTGTTGCTGAGTTGGTTAGAACCGAAACCAGATTACAGCCATTCGCATTTAGAGCACAACAAAACAGCCCCTCACAAACTAACCAACACAAATCGGGAAGCACTACCAAACCAAACGGAAAATTTGAAACAATAAAGACTGCTGCTGTATACAAAAACCAATTCAATGACTGTAAAAACAACGTTGGACAAACAGGAAAATTCTACCAACCAGACTGCCATTTAGCAGCAAGCTAATTGGCATGACCAGTTTACACTCTTCTTCGCGCACAAAGGTCAGTGAGGACACAAATTCAACTGGGACGGTCTTCACATACTCGCTCAAACAAGAATCAATAAAGAACGCGAGTTTATGGAGACATGGTACTTGGGTGACAGAGACGTCAGCAAACAAATTAAAATCTATTCAATCTACCAGCTCAAAAAGAACGGAAGGTTTGGGACACCCACTAAGCGCACACAAAGTTCCGGATAAAAACAATGACCACGGGAACACAAAACTAAATCAGAGATGAATAAGTGAACCACAACAAAAATAAACGTTGCATGAGGCAAGAATATGATTTATGGACCTATATGGAATAGAAACCCAACAGGCTAGATTCCAAACAGATTTTCAACGCTCCACTACTAATATTAGGCTGAAAAGTGTGGAATTGTTGCCTAGCTAGTTTAAAGGTTGGTGCTCACTTCTTCAATACAGAGGCGTAGCTACATTGAGAGCATTTGCTGCAAGTGGACTGGCGGCTATCCGTTGGACACTGAAATTGTTATCATCATCTGGCATAATATCGGTGTTCAAACTTGATGCTTCGTTGCCGTGCTGGAAATTATTATTGCGAAGAAAAAATAAAAGTGAATGGGGAAGGGATTTGGTGCTAGCTTACTGGGATCAGTCCGAGAAGCCTACACCTCCAGTCACTCTTTCAGCAAATCTGGAGAGAAACGGACAACAGAACGCAAATGACGTTGGTTACCAGCCGTGTCTTGCAGTGCCTTCAGCCAGGAGCAGTGAAGACAAGGCGATCCCCATCCTGAAAGGCGAGTAACACCGACAGTACCCAAACGTTTTGTAATCTTTTCATGCCCGTCTGCCAGCTCAAAGTTTGTCCACTTCATCTCCACCACTGTAAATTTTGCAGGGAAAACAGTACTCTTTTCGGCAAACACTGGTTCGGCATACGCAATGCATGGCCTAACCAACGCACCTTCTGGTGATGGCTCGTGGCTTTGGACTGTTGGGCTCGTGGCCAGGGTCACAAAAAGCCTTTGAATTTCGGCAATATCAGTTATGGACGACCATGTTGGCTATTATCCACTCCACCTGGCCTATGAATCTACACCCACAGGGATCCCCAACCGGACCGAAAAATACCTGCGATCTTATATCGGCCTCGTTCTACCTTTGGTTCCTTGGCCAGCCTAAAAAATCCCGCTGCTCAAAGAATTGCACATCCCAGCCCAATGACCTTAAATGTGACGTCCGTTACGAGGCTGTCCGAAAACCGAAGTATGTCAGGCCAACGATGGCATGGCACTGCCATACCCAGTTTGATAGCACACCCGCAACTATTCCCTTCCAATTACCAACCGCAACCTCTCGCCCACTCGTTCCATTAACTACAGATACGAACAAGCTCCCCACCTGCCTCCATGACATGTTCATTCCAATCTGCGGAATCATTCGTTCGAATTTAACCATTTCTGTGTCTGTGCTTCCCGCAAGATTCAATAACCTTCTATACAGTTCGCGTACCGGCTCGTGTGTTGCCACCATCTCACTCTTCCTAGGAACCATTATGCCCGACTCCACAACAGCGACACCAGTGAGTCCCTAGTTTCACTGTACACCATGATTCTGAGGTTTCTGTTACCATTTATCCGCTTTGCTAATCCCTCCACTTCACCATCCCCACTTACGCTTTTTGTGACCCTGGCCATGAGCCCAACAATCCAAGGCCACGAGGCTTCAGCGGTGGTTTTAGGTTTAGTTCAGTTTGACCGGCTGGATGACGCCAGCTCTGCTGCTCCACCGGATCTGATGTTCTGGTTCTTCATTTTCCGCAGTTTACACTTTTCCTGTCAGGTGTCAGGCAGGGAGCCTCTTGTTTTGCCCTCCCCCGCTTTGTTTTTTGCCCGTCACCTTCAAATCCTAACGATCCGATCTTGCCCGATGTTCTCTCCAAAAAACGAAAAGTAACTATGCTTCCCTGCCCGAGTTGGTTCAGTCGTGACCACTCCTACATCGGATAATGCCCACCGCCTATGACGCTGTCCCTTTTACCAAAACTCCTGTACCCACAATCCCCGCCAGTCGTGCTTTTATTCTGATTGTAACCTTGTGATCATGCCTAACGGCATGCCACCCACAAGCTGGGAATAAACATTATCATTATCATAATCTCTAATGGAAGCCTCCGTTGCACAACCAAAATCTCGCATTCTGCTTGTCTCGTTACGGAATCGCCGACACCAACTTACACGAGCTATGGTTCTGAGACAACGACTGTCTAGGACCTGAAGTTGACTAAGTGCCGCTGGTCGAACAGGCCAAGTCTCAGCCATACAACAAAACAGACCACACTGTAGCCTGATGCACACGTCCCTTGAGATTTAAGGATAACCGCTTTGACGCCTTAAGTGTCACAAATTAGTAAACACGACCTGAGACTTGGCGATTTGTGTATTGACCTCATCTATTCACACTGCAATCAGAATTATTACAACTTCCAAGATGTGCAGAACGCTCTACAACTTCGAAAGCTTTTCCCTGAATTGCGAGTGACGTGTTCAGTGACTGCATCTCCACGAGCATGACTTTACTCTTTGTGGGTGAAAACTATGTACCGTAGGACGGGATGACTTTGGTCAGTTCATTCAAAGACACCTGCGCCTTCTCCTCTTCTTTGAGTACAAGAATGTCGTCTGCATATTCCGCACGGGCAAGGTTTTCATCAGAGACTGTTTGAACACCGGGATTTTGAAAACATCCCAGCGTTTGTCTCATTAGCTCATCGATCACGAAATTAAATTGGAATGAAGAGTAAACACCCCTGAAAGACAAGGCTTTGCGTACGGGAGCTCTTGGGGGGGCTCGCCGTATACTCTCACACGTCCGGAAGTCTTGGAATATAAAGAGCTTATTACGTTCACGAACTTGCGGGGCATTCCTTGGTAGGCAGGCGTGTCTAGAAGAACAGACCGGTCAACCGAGTCGAATGCGCCTTGAAAATCCAGGAGCACTAGAATTGTGGGTCGCTTATACGTATGGCGTTTTTCTAGCACCTGACGAAGTGTGAAGGTTTGGTCAACGCAAACACTATCAGGCCGCAATCCCGCTTGCTGTTCTCAAGTCGGTCTCTCATGAGCCACCATAAGACGTTCTAATAGACAAGCGGAAATCACGCTACCCATGATTGGTCAGAACACAATATAACAATGACTGCTGGTCACCACTGATTCACAGAAGGAATCAATGCTCCCTTGGCATAAAGTTACGTGGAGATTGGGCCAGCAGATTGATCATTTACTCCATCCCTCTGCTCCTCAATTCTTACACCATCCTGGCCTGGGGCCTCCAGTAAGTAGGGTTGGCGTACGTCTGGACGTAATTTTCCCGACTGGTGCTTACAATCGCATCCCTAACTAACTCATCGATCAACTGACCTTCTCTCTCGACAGTGCCCTTCTCCCACTGCCCTCTGGGCGTCGAGCTATCTCCCAATGAAGCGAGTTTAACTTCATTCAGGCACCTTTCTTGTTCAGGCCACTTTGAAATCGTCTGTTAGGTTGGGGGTACTCCCTCATCCAGCAATTTCGGAATAGGTCGGCTGGGTTTTTGGCGTGTCTCCAGGATTTAGTTGGATTCCGTAAGTCAACACGATGATGGGTTGTTGAAGGATATGCTCTCAGGAGATACGAATGGTTCGGCTTTAGAGCTGCGTAGTCACTGGGCTTCGAAGTCAGTTTTACCAACGGGGGGTCTTTGAGGATTTTTTCGATCTCAGTCGAGGTTGTCTGTATCCCCTCGTGGTCTACCGGTCTGTCTCTTAATAAGGCCCAAAACATTTGCATGGTACTTCAAATCAGCCTCTTCCAAATACCTTCACGATGGATGGCTTCGAGTACGGAGAATACTCAGTCGCACTCGTGCTCTGGCAGCTTAGCCGCCAACCTATCCTGATCACATTTACGAAGGCACTCCTTCACATCAGCTTTGACCCCCTTGAAATTGGTCCCGTTATCACTATAAAGCTTTATTGGGCTGCCTAATCCGGCGACAACTCTCGAGAACGTGCATAGGAACGAAGTCGTGTCCAAGGTATTGGTCACCTAGATGTGAACAGCACGGATAGCCATGCAAGTGAATACACAGCCATATCCTTCCTCGGTGCCACTTTCTTGTTTGACTAGTAGCGGTCCGAAGTAGTTCACCCTGGTAAATGCAAATGGTCTACGACCATTCGTCCAACCAGAAGGGGGCCAGCGTTTGGTAGCACGGCGGCGAAACCCATCGACGGCAGTGATGACAGGCAGAAAGGACGCACCTTACGGCGGCTTGCCCTGTGCAACTCAGTATCCGTTGCGCACAGCTTCCAGCACTTGTCAAACGCCTACATGGCCATGGCTTTCATTCGTGATGGTATCTTATGATAAGTGTGGTGAGGAAATGTCCTTGTGGCAGCATGATGTGTGCTTAGTGTTGACAGGTTAGGCAGCCTATAGGAGGCGGCCCCCTACGCGAAGTATACCGTGATCGTAAAAGGAGTTCAGCCTGCGAAGGGGACTGACGGACGAGAATAATGTATGCTTGTCGCCGTCGAGTGTCTTGCCGGACTGTCATAGTGGTTAAACTTATCCAACCAGGAAGCAGTAGACTGTACATAAAGAACCGCGCAATCCTGGGTTTTCTTCACTATTTCTGAGAGAAGCGAAGCCCGTAGACTTGGTTTGGCTGGCCATGACGACTATTTGTCCAGCGAGAAGACCGAACCTTGTGCCCAAGTACTGCCTCCAGGGTCTTCTGGGGACACACCTTGTGATGCAAAAATGCGCTGGGTTGTTTTAGCCGTCAACGTATCTTCACTGTGAGTTCTTCTATAGCCGCCTTCTGGTCCGCAAGAAACGCGTAGCTGTGTCACCGAGTGTCTGATGGAGGATCGTCGAGTCCATCCAAAACGTGTTTGATGTAATCGGCTGTGACAACTCTCCTCTCGCTTGCGTGGCTATTCTTGCAGAGAGCACGGCAGCCGTAAGCTCTAAACTAGGAATCGTGACGGTCTTTAGAGGGCCAACAAGAGACACCCCATACAAAGCAACATTGTTGGTGGACCTCATTCCGCGACCGAAGCTAAAGAACCGCTCCGTAGGACTGTTTCAATGCATCCGAGAAACAATTGAGTTCGTAAGATCGGTATCTTAGAGGACAGGCATCTCAGGATTTTCAATTTTGTAGGAGCGCGATTTCGGTGCTCACTTCCTCATCCCGCTTAACCTGTAGCCTACAAAGCTGTTGGAACAATAGGCTCCAAAGTGGGGCTGGGCAGACAAATCTCATTAGGTCGCACAGAGAAGCTTCAGGTTGCAGCATTCTTTGCATTGTGAGAGTATCAAACCGGGCATCTACTTGGTACAGGAATTCATCAGTCAGCATGTCCCATCGAACCCCAAGTATCTGGTGCCAAGAAGGCAGTTGCAGATCTACATCGAGGTTTCGCGGGGCACGATCCTCGATGCAGATTTTGGCTAGAAGGATAGGTTTATTTGTTGACCACTTTTTCAGCTGGAAACTGCGGACTGCCTGGGCTTCCTCCAGCTTAAAAGCGACAGTCGCATGACGTTCTGGAAAAGTGGCGCTAAACAATAAATTGTCTGCATAAAATCCTCGTTCCGGTACCAATAACTCAGCCTGGTTCACTACTAGCTTGGCTCCTGATGGAGAGCTTAAGGGCAAACCTGGCGCAGAAAGGAGACATAATTCGCGCTAAAATGGTGTACAGTCATACGGTAGGTCTTTGGGGCCTGCCCAATGTCACTGTGCTTCCATCACAAGCAACGTAGGAGGTCTCTGTCGAACATGGGTAACTCCACTTGATGTAACATTGACGCAGTATCTGCCGTGACCACGCGCCTATACTGGTGCAAACGAAAAAGAACTCCGGGTAGACTGTTCACGACGTCTAGATCAGTGAGCAGCTGCGGGTTCAGGGAGTTCCCCTGAATTGACATGCACAACCAAACACAACTCTCACCTTATTCGGCTTGTGAGTGTGGACCACGAGCAACGAGATAGTTTGATTGTAATCTCAAACAACCCGTTTTCCAAGTCCAAGCGAATTCATGACGTTCATCCATCAGTCTCAGCAAAGACTCCACAAAAGATAATGCCTCTCCGTCAGTACACGACGTGGAGCGCTTGCATGATGAACTCTACGTTGAATATGACCTCTAACTTCGAATCCAGGCTGTCTTCTGCATGGCTGCTGAGCTGGTTGATCCGGACCAACCTGTCGTTTGTCATTTACCGGCCCAAAAAGAACCCATCCGCGTGGCATTCGATTAGCGTAAGGCTCATGTGGCCTGCTCGTTAGGCTTTCTAGCACCCAATGTGCTATCCGTACGTTCATCTTGATCAAGAGATATTGGTTGTATTCCGGCAGTCTCAAACAGGATTTCTTTCATGTGATCTCACTCAGACCACTTTTTCCTCTTTTGTAAGGCCTGAGTGATCGACAAAAGTTGGAGAAAGGGCCAAACCTTGACGGATTGTGGCGTCTGTGCCGGCGGTGACGAATCTATATGAAAACTGACCCATGTGCTTAATACCTCATTCTGACCTTGGAAATAGCGACGCTTATGTTTGTGGGCAATCCCTATGATCCTCTTTTAGCATCGTAGACTCTGAACAGCCGTCAAGAAGTGCACTGGCCCTGCAAACTCCATAGAGGCAATGAAGAGGCACAGGCAGTACACCAAGGGCCACGTTCAACCGGCTGAAAGCTCCGCTGGAGCAGTTGACGCTGAGATCTGAGCGGTGTTCCTACTTGCCTGTTGGCCTCACCGACTTACCTGAAGGTCGGGCGGGCGGGTGGAGCAATGAGCGGTGTAGACATTCACAGCAATTGGTTCAAAAACATCGCCTTAATCGGCAGTGCTTCATGTTATGTCTTGGTTTGAGGCAAAGTTCGCAAAGTACAACTAAGCGGACGAAAGTTGCTCGCACATCGGCGTCCAGGCGAACGAATTACGCGCATTGAACTAGTTAGAGCCTTTCGCCACAGTGCAAGTGCACGGGATACCGGCATACTATGTCCTTCATTGCTAGGCTTATTAGCTATGGGAGCGTTCCGATCACCGGGTGCTCGGTGAGGGGGCATTCGGCAAACAGAACTCTAACTGACAACGGGTCGGCTTGGTCTTGAACTCAATCTGTCAGATTTATGAAGCTGGGTTCTCGGTTCTTCCTGAGAATTTCTTAGGCTAAGTTGAGTATTAATAATAATAATGTTGTTTATTCTTAACTTGTGGGTGGAATGCCGTCAGGCATGATCATAAGGTCACAGTCCGAATAAAAGCATGACTAGCGGGGAGTGTAGGTAAAAGAGGTTTCGGGAAAAGGGACATTGTCATAGGCGGGGGGCATTATCCGATGTAGACGTGATC
Source organism: Opisthorchis felineus (assembly GCA_004794785.1). Taxonomy (NCBI): domain Eukaryota; kingdom Metazoa; phylum Platyhelminthes; class Trematoda; order Opisthorchiida; family Opisthorchiidae; genus Opisthorchis; species Opisthorchis felineus. Next base: position 35,922 of record SJOL01006459.1, on the reverse strand, counting down.
AATAGACTGGCACGGGCAGGGAGACACAGTTATTATGCTTTTTTTTGGAAAGAAAATCGAGCAAGATCAGGTGGGTAGGATTTAAAGGTGGCAGGGAAAAACAAAACAAGGGAGGGAAAAACAAGAAGCCTTATGCCTGACACATGACAAAAAAGTGTAAACTGCGGAAAATGAAGAACCAGAACATCAGATCCGGTGGAGCAGCAGAGTCGGTGTCATCCAGCCAGTCAAACTGAACTAAACCTAAAACCACCGCTGAAGCTTCGTGGCCTTGGATTGTTGGGCTCATGGCCAGGGTCACAAAAAGCGTAAGTGGGGATGTTGAAGTGGAGGGATTAGCAAAGCGGATAAATGGTAACAGAAACCTCAGAATCATGGTGTACAGTGAAACTAGGGACTCACTGGTGTCGCTGTTGTGGAGTCGGGCATAATGGTTCCTAGGAAGAGTGAGATGGTGGCAACACACGAGCCGGTACGCGAACTGTATAGAAGGTTATTGAATCTTGCGGGAAGCACAGACACAGAAATGGTTAAATTCGAACGAATGATTCCGCAGATTGGAATGAACATGTCATGGAGGCAGGTGGGGAGCTTGTTCGTATCTGTAGTTAATGGAACGAGTGGGCGAGAGGTTGCGGTTGGTAATTGGAAGGGAATAGTTGCGGGTGTGCTATCAAACTGGGTATGGCAGTGCCATGCCATCGTTGGCCTGACATACTTCGGTTTTCGGACAGCCTCGTAACGGACGTCACATTTAAGGTCATTGGGCTGGGATGTGCAATTCTTTGAGCAGCGGGATTTTTTAGGCTGGCCAAGGAACCAAAGGTAGAACGAGGCCGATATAAGATCGCAGGTATTTTTCGGTCCGGTTGGGGATCCCTGTGGGTGTAGATTCATAGGCCAGGTGGAGTGGATAATAGCCAACATGGTCGTCCATAACTGATATTGCCGAATTTCAAAGTTTGGGAAGGCGAGAGAATTGGATGAGATTAGCAAAGTATGGTGAGTTTTAGGAGGCGTCAGATGGGATAATGGGCAATAATATATATAGAGAAAGACTTTACAGCTGCCGCTATTAGGGTGGTGACAGTGGGTGATTATATAAGATAGGGACGGATTTGCACTTAGTCAAATAGCAACCAAGCTAACGTATGATAGTGAAGAAAAAGGGATCTTGTGCAAACCGGTAGAAACACGCAGAGGTAGTGTGTTTGGGGAAATCAGATGTATAAGGACTGACGAGGGTGAACTTCCGAGATGATGGGTTAGCTTATCTGGTATTTATTACTTGAGCTGGGCAGTAGGATAACCTAGGAGAGAAAGTAAGTGTAAGGGAAATAGTCATCAGTCCCCGAAGCACTGCTGTCAGCTTCAAGTTAACAAGTGGTGCATGGCGAACAAAAAGCCTTTGGGCACTAGACTTACATGCTGGTAGCGGAGGGTTAAGAGCCTCTGTTTACATATATTTCTAATTGTATATGTTCACTCTTGGGAGAAGCAAGTAGATGCATGTGTTTTTTTTGGTTGACTAAGTGGGCTTTGGTGCGGTACAACCCCAATTATGACGAAGGCAGTTATGGCTCCGTACGTCGATGTAAGCCGTGAGCATCACAGAGTCTTCGGTCTATCCCATCTGTGTGTTTTTTACGACTTTCCTTCTTCGCAATTTTAGAGACGGAAGCCCAATTTCTTCTTTTTTCATCGTCTGTATTTTATAGCTTTGCTAGTTAAATGACACAACCGGGACGAGTCCTGCCCAGCGGCAACAAACAGAAAGAACAGTGCTCTTTTATTGGTTTCCTGAATTAAAGGCCATGATCAGAACCACCGGCGATGGGCAAATCACCCGTGCCACTGGAGGGGTGATGGGTATACGAACACACCATGGTGCAACGCAACAGGGCGGCCCTACCCGCAGGACGCACCGACAACCACACGAGGTTTTCATCCCTCGTGCATGCTACCAAATCCGCATGCTACCATGTAGTCATAATTGCGGCTTGTTCATTAATAAAGAGCTCCAGCTACCAGATATTTTATCCGGTCGGGGGAAAGCCAGGCCAGTAGAACAGCTCAGTCATTTCGAACAAGCCAAGGGAAATGTAGGTTACGGAGGAGGCAAATGAGGCGGTAGCTACCATTGGGACAATGGTAACAGAACGGAGAAGGCCAGAGCGCGTGAACCGTGGCTAAACGATGACGGAACGTGAGCTTTCGAGCCATCCGAAAGTTGTCTGCAGTTGGGACGGAAGTGGATGAGCAGGGTGGTGGAAGCACATAAGGGTCTGAGCTGGCCGCCGATATTTGCGAATGTGAGGTTTTGCGAAGCTCGCGGTACGTGCGGTTTGATGTCCTTGTCACGTAATTGAGGGGAGGACGGAGCAAACTCCAGTTATCTTGTGAAGAACAAGGGACGAAATCTCGAGGGTGAAGTTGAAGGTGCCGTACGTATGGCGGCCTTGACGATAAATGTTTCAGTCCGAAGGCGTATTATGGCGGAGGTGGAAAGCTGAGTGACAGCAGTTCAGGGGGTCTGTGACGATCCCAAGTACTGTCATTGTCTGAAGTAGTCACTGTTCTGTCTGGAAGACGTGCCGCCTCAGTCATCAGCACTGCGTCAGCCGCGTCAGCACCAGGGGAGGTTCTACTGGTCTGATGGGGGCATTTGCAATTTATCGCGGATGGTGAAGCAGAAAGTCTATTTGCAGGAACAATAGAAGGCTCAGGGTATTGTAAAGCTATGAAGCAAGAAGCTACTGGATAGTTTGGTGTAGGTCCAGGGCTGGGAGCAATTCTAGAGCACTGCGAGTATAAGGGCTCCGTGGGGGTCTCAACATACGTACTGGTGTAACGGTGGACACTACTGATAAGGCATGCAATTTATATGTGTTCTCGTGACTCCGCCTTGATCTAATGAAAGATGGGATTTATTACGAAATTCGTGGAACTAATTTGCAGTTTTTGCTTGCAATTGTGTGATAGTCAATGAGCATCCAGGAGAATTCAAGAAGACGCTTTCAAGAGGAAGACGGATATTTAGTTTTTAAAAACAACGTTTAAATGAGAGTTTGACTTTCCTGTCCAATAGTCTATAACTGTTTGGTTGGCGTTTATCTAATAAACAACTCCGAGGCAGAGGACTTTCCTTCTTACATTTGGTGCCGTGACCAGGATAAGGATGAAGACCCCATGGCCGCAACCTTTTGAGGATGGGGATGTGCGGACCTTCCTGGAGGACTTCGAGGATGTTGCGGAGGCGGCCAGACTGGAGACCGACAGGGGTAAATTGGCGCCAATGAAGACCCTCCTCACAGGCCGGGCGAAGGCGGCCCTGGATGCGGCCAGTAGATGCCCTCAGAAGATGAACTGGGCCGCCGCGAAGGAAGCTCTTGCAGCGGAGTTCGACACGCCGGCCGACAGCCGGGAGGCTGTGAGGCGGTTCAAGACGGCCAGCGTGGGACCTGGATGTGAGCCGACCGTGTTCTTCGCCAGCCTTCAGCAGTTGTTGAATCGGGCCTTGCCGGAACTGGACGGAGTATCGCGCCAGCAGTTGCTGTCCGAACGGTTCGTCGAGGGAGTCCAGCCTGCGCTTCGTGCCCAGTTGCGGTTGGCAAGAGCAACTGGCCAGTTGAGTGTGGAGCCCCTGGTGCATTTGGCACGGGAATTATCCGAGGCGCCGCTGCCCACGTTGCAGTCGCAGGAGGACAGGGATGATTCAACAGTGGAGGACCTGAATAACTAAGTGGACCAATTTGCTGGACAGCTTGCAGCCATCAAGATAAAATCGCGGAGGCATGCTCGAATAAGCCGATGCTGTGGGTGTGTCATGCATGGCCACTGGAAGAATCAGTGTCGGCGTACGGAACCACTTGTAAGTAGTAAAATTTCGAATCACTCCTCTTTTCCAGGGTGGGTTGCGATTAGTACAGTCACACAGACTACCATACAGGCCGTTGCCGAGATAGACGAGAAGAAGGAGCTGTGTCTGTTTGATACGGGAGCAGGGGTGTCGCTGAGACGGAGAGGGAACGAAGGTGCATGCAAACCGTGCGCGCTAGCCTTTAGAGCAGTGAGTGGATACCCACTGAAAGCTGACAGATCGTCAAGACACTCAATGTGCTAGGCAACAGGTCCGTGCAGCACGAGTTCCCCATCAGCCCGGACATTGAGCGGACAATCTTGGGAGCAAACTTTCTCAAGGGCGCAGGATCCATAGTTGACCTCAAGTGCGGAAAATTGTGACAAAGTATGGAACAGTCAAGCTTGAAGGTTCCCCAAGCTGCATGTCCGAAAGCTTCCGTCCTGTAACGTACTGTCAGTACGGTCCGCGGTCGTGGAATACTCCGAACGGTTCACAGGCAAGGAAAGTCCATTTGGCTTCTGCTCGTGGACTGAACATGGAATTCCCCTCTCGTCCGAATGCTTTTGACCTTACGGACCCCGTCCGCTAATGCTCCATCTACGGGAGGAGGTCCATAAGCGAGTTCAAGAGATGTTGAAAAATGGCATAATTGAGAAAGCCAACAGTGCATACAACTCCTCGGTTGTGCCTGTAAAGAAGGCGAACGGAAAATACCGGTTTTGCGTGGCTTTCCGGCGTTTGAATGAACTGACCGTAAATCGGGTTATAGCAGCCCCTTCGGTTGCAAAGATTTTCGATTCCTTCCAGCATTCCCGATATTTCACGGTGTTCGACTTGCGTTCCGGATATTGGCAACTATCTATCAAGGCGGAGGACCGGGAGAAAACG
>SJOL01006459.1:4896-27881 GCA_004794785.1 Opisthorchis felineus | reverse complement strand
TCTGGTAAACGGATGCTAATTGCATTCTCGACTAAATCCGATGAATCGAAGTGTGCATCCATAATGACTGGGCAAAACAAAATAACTACGACGACTTGAAAGGGAAAGTTAAAAACATATCTCGAAAGGCTCGGGCTCATCAATTTTGAGGTGGTCTGGGTACCCGAAAAGCTACTTTAGGAAGAGTGTGTGGCAAAGAAATGAAGAAATTACTCCGAATTGAGTACACAATAATAAAAAAGGTCGAATGGAGCAGACTCACTAAGAATTATTCTCTTTAAAATAGTTCATCGTTGGCCCAGGTCAGTGAATAAATAATAATCCAATCGTGGATGTCTAGGAGTCTTATTTCCGGGAAGCTCTCACATACAATAAACTCCAAAGACAGTCTGCAATGTTTCGATACCAGAGTTTGCACATGAAGCTTGCGAATAACCGCTGTAAGCGCGAGTGAAATGAAAAGAGAAAATCGGAGCATGTGACCACGCCTGTATTGTATGTAAATTGTGCAACTGCGCGTTTTTGTGGTTTTGCGTATTCACACAAAAATCGCTTACTCAATTGATGAAATACGTAAGGCTATAAGGAAAGCAAAATAAAGGTACAAAATAACATACAGCTAATGCTTCGAAGTTTTGGCCTTATAGCATTTTGAGCATGTAATTTTCTGTCGTCCTCACATCATCCATTCCAAACAGCAAGCCATTTATAGGACGGTGAACTTTATTAAAACTAGAATATTGCCCAGAATGCGCCTATTTCTGGAATAAGTACTCGTTAAAGACAATGCTTTGAGGTGTGCATTCCCTGCATTCACCACTTAAGGAGTTGTAACACGTCTGAAGCTCTGGTACAGTCACTGATCACGGGCCTTCAAGGGATTGTTTAACTTAGCCTCTGGCTCATTGGATTTCACCGCTTTGGTGTTGTAACGTGTTTTCTTTTAAAATGGTTATGAAGCCCATGTCCTCATAGTGGGTTCGTAAAAGGGCGCCCTGTTTGTTGCATTCTCTGTGTGCTATGTCACGGCACTGTTGTGCTTTCGGGGTGTACCACACTGTGATCACTCAAGTCGCCGTCTGCGCTCAATGCAAATATGGTCTTAAATTTTTGAAGATGGTTGTGTGCTACACACCGATATTGCTTATTATGTTCTTGACGCTTTCCCGGCGTTATTTAGATTGACAAAGGCTAAGGTACAAAAGGGATGTGCATGTCCGCAAAGCCCATCGAAATCTGCGAATCTCAACTTGGTTATCGTATGCTAACACCTGCGTGGACACCACTGCCTGTTCATATGTGATAACTCAATTGCATCCAGCGTGAGCTGGCGAAAGAGTAGTAACACATTCTCCTGCGTCATGTAAGAACCCGAACCCCGGCGCAGCCAAGAGTACGCATCGCTGGTGAGCTTAAATCGGAGCAGAATTCTCTTCTGATGCATCTCGCCCTTGTTCTGTTCCGGCGAAAGGCTGTTCAAACAAGATTGCTATGAATGCAAACTCTACAAATTTTTCATTTGGAAGAAGGTAAAACAAACATGAGCCGAGACGAATATAAGATGTCGAAATAGCGGTTGTTAAAACGGAAGTTGTTGCCTACTTGTTCAGTATTTAGCGGATATTCTCGCTTTTGTGGTTGTTTTTTGCCTTCAACCAATCATTTTTGGGATAAAATTCTGAAGACTAAGGAAAATTTATTTTGTTAGGCGCGTCTGCGACAGGATTCAACAAAGACGAGTGCAACTGTACCCACGTAGACCCAAATAGATATTTTAATAATAATAATAATACTGTTTATTCCCAACTAGTGGGCGGCATACCGTCAGGCATGATCACACAATTACAGTCAGAATAACTCATGAGTGGGGGATTGGCGGGTACTGTGGGTTGCACGAAAAAAAGGACAGTGTCGCAAACGGTGGGTACTATCCGATGGGGCCTTTTCGTCCTCGGACTGTTGGGCTTATGGCCAGCGTCACAAAAAGCGTAAGTGGGGCTGACGAAGTAGAGGAATCAGCAATACGCATAAGTGGTAGCAGGAATCTGAGAGTCACGGGGAACGGAAATGAGGTCAGTCTTGAACGTGAACTCTGGTCCACAATGACTGAACCATGAGTGCAAAGGCGCTTCAAAAGGCGGAAGGTTCATGGGAAGAGGGATGTGTGAAAGTAAACGGAAAAACAATACACTGTAATGTGTAAAAAACAGATGTTTTTATAATTAGCCACACTCATTTAACTTTTCCGTCCCAAAGAAGGTTCTTGGTCTTTAGATTGGTTAGACACTTGCCAGAGAATATCATAAACGACTTTTTCTGCACAACAAAGGGAGTAGCGAAGGATAAAACTAGTGCCACAAAATAACAGATGTTATACGAGCGCATGTGGAGCAAAAAACATACAACCACACATTGAGAGTTAAGCGGCTGTTCGGTTTGTATCACTTTGTTGTTACTTACACTTACAAACTACATCCAGGGGATCGCGGAGTGCATAAAGCAGGGAAAATGACACCTATCGGAATGTCCATAGGAGGGTTTCTGGTGCAGTTTCAATACCAAAACTTTAGGAAGCCAGTGTATGTGTCCCTTAGATCGGCTTTGGAAATAGCGTTGTGTAATTGAATTATAAAATCTCTTTTAGGCTGCCCTCCCAACATCCACATTGATAGGGAGATGCTTATAATTGTCTGAGAAGCATTTGCTTTCGAAAGGTTTAGTGAACAATCTGGGGAGTTACTTCTCGTAACGTTCCAATTTGTACATAAAAGCCTCATGTGCATAAGCTGGCCGAATTTGAGGAGGAGAAAAGTGAATCGGCAGCGTTTCTTGCGGGTAGCAAAATTAGTGGGTGTTGGATATTAGCGAAAAGTACATCTCTGCTGGCTAATTTGTATAATTTGTATAAGTCGGTGCGAAATTATCCGTGGGTTAAGTTAGGATTGGAGACCTTGTTTTCTTGCCATGGGACTCCTCATTAAGGTATTATTCATAGGTTCCATTCACAGCGCTTGTTTATCTGTGTGTGTTAAGGCATGCTAGAAAAATTGCACTGGGTTTCGGGGGGGATTAGGAAGGACCCTATTCTTAGTGGATTTTGTACAATTACTCCAGAAAATTTCGCCAAGGACTACACGCCGATGACAGCTTGACTGATCTCAAAACACTGTCTTCAAGCTTTTCAGTTTTGTGCTCCTAGTTGATTCACGCTGGGATGTTTGACGCCATCTCGGTCACTCGTTATTATGCCGTATATCTTGGCCCCCGTTTTACAACTTCCACAATTTCTAAGTCTGATCTTCGTCCACTGTATACTTCATCTTTTGCCGTTTCCGAAGCCTAAAATATCGCCCGATAATTATCCACGGTCCTTTGTGGTCTTATGCTTATACTCATGCCACCTGCATCCAATATAAAACTCTCCGGCGTTGTGACTCATATGAAACTTCGCGTGCCTGTCACATTTTAATTTGCATTTGCAGTCCATAGTCATGGCAACCGGAAGGCGATTCTTGGGCCACACGGATACTAAATCTCAAGTTTTTATCCCAAAATGTTATTTTAACTCAAGACATACCTAACACCATTCCAATGAATTCGGGTATCTCTTTATGATGTTATTGTTGTACAGCGCATTCCTCAGTGGATCTCGAATTTGGAGCCAACCCACCTCTTGGTTGCTGATTATCTATCCACTCTTATAAACTCACTGTTTTACCTCGGTTTGTGCTATTGTTTTTCTGCTCTTCTTATGCTTAGTGCTCTCACTTTGCCAAATATTACTTAAACTACACAGGCACGCACTGAGCTCAGATGTACCAGTGGGCGGTTCAAGACCGCAAAAAACTCCCCGACTATTCATCAGACCTTCCTGGAACAATCCACAATGATAGTTTACCCCATGGATGATGTGTTTGAAACAAAGCATTCCAAGATATATTCCGGCATGTTTCTGGAGTTAAGTAAAGATGTCCTAGTGTCGCTTTTGTATGAAGTTAAAAATGTGAGGTTTTGGCCTTGTAGCAGAGGGCAGTTGGAAAACGGTGTTTATTTCACCACCTAGCATTTTTATTGGGGTAAAACCTCGGTCGCCAAGTATTTTAAGGCTTACCAGTATTTTAACCTAACACAGCACTCTTCTAGTTAGTCTGTGGTTATCTTCATGGACCCTGGTTTTTACTTTTGAGACGAACCCCCTCGTTGGCACTCCGTGTCCTAAGTCAGGCAATAAACTTACAAACAGTAAAGAGAAAGAGGCCCTCAAACCACAATTAACCGGTGCTTTTTCAAGCATGGGGAGTATCCCACTCGCAGTAACTCCGCTGCGATAATTGTCTACATATTAATTATGATATTGCCGCCAACAGATCCTTGACTTAGAGCCTTTGCTTCCAGTTGGGGCCAAATAAAGGCAATGAGGACGAAGCTCTTTTGCGGCTTAACCGCGAAAGTGATCGTGCCGCGTCTAACGACTTTCAACGTGGGTCTCAAATTTGGGCTGGGTCGACAAAACAAATATCTACTACCATGGACCACGACTGTTTGTGAGGTCACGTAGGCGGAAGACTTCACAACGTAGATTACGAGCAACGGGGGCCAAATACAGACCAAAGGTTGCGAACCTCCCCGCGCTTTATCGCCTCAACGTATTTTAAAATACTTTTGTGGAGAAACATTCCGATCTATATAAACAGCTTTTTTAATTGTTTCATACTATCTGAGTTTAGACCTCAAAAAGCAATGGTTTACAACGCCGAAAGCCCCCCGAAGAGTAAAAAGCGCATCCTGATCTGTCATTTGTCCGGCATTTTAGTTACCACATCACGGAAAGTCAAGGAACGATTTAAAACCAGTTCGTTTGCACGCACGCTTGCTGCCTGTGGCCAATAATCTTATTATGTAGGCATCGCCAAATTACCTAAAATCTGTCCATCACAATGTGGTCAAGGCTTCTGAGCACACTCAAAAATGTGGCCTTACAATGGACAAAAAATATCCTCAGCCACCATTTTCGAGGAGTTTTGTGAGAGTATATAGAGTAACAGGTATTTTGAACACACACATGTAGCGCTCCCAGCAAGCTAGATGGACTAGCTTGTGAAGCGTGTGGACGGTCGTGACCGGAATCACAGACCTTGCCAAGAATAAAGCGTACCTAGCTCGGCCACTACCTGTAAAAGATGAAAACCCTTCGTTGCGTAGTCGTTTATTAACAAACACCAAATAAGCAGTTGCAAGCTATTGAACAGGAAAGTGAACGCCATATACGCACATAGTTTTCAAAAACTGAACATTTCCATGCGTTTTCTTGAGCATCCATGTATATTCATTGACCATTACAAAATTGTAAGCGAACGCTACAAACCAGTTGCACAAGTTCCGTAATAAACTTCACCTTCCATTAGACGCGGGGCAGAGCTTCGACATGAGCAGTTGTATTATGCCGCTCATCCGAGAAACTGCCATAGAAACCGCTTCAGATTAAGGACTGCATAGTTCTGGATCTTTGCCAGTGCCTTTGAAAGTGGGCTAACCTCTCCGTGATCCATTTTATGCCCAATTACTGTCGCCGAACATCAAACGAGCTGTGTCTTGGCTTCATGTATACGCAGGCAAGCCTCCCGAATACGCCTTGATACGGCTTTCAAGTAAATTGAGTACCCTGGTTTGGAATTGCTATACACGAGAATACTGTCTACGTACAGGGAAAAATTATGTAGTCTCCTCCTTAAACGGAGCATTGAGCGTCTGTGGATGGCGCCCCCGACACACCAACCGGTATTAGTTTAAATTGATATCCGCTGTTTCCAATCGTCAGCGCCGATTTCTCCAGTTTTTGCGACTTGATAGTTAGTTGCCACCATTCGGAATGCAAGTCAAACACCTTGCAATATCGGTGTGGCTAGAGCGAATCGGAAATCTTTGCAACCGAAAGGACAGCGACAACCTACTTTACGGTCAGTTTATTTGAACGTTGGAAATCTATGCAAAATAGGTATTTTTGTCCTGTCTTCTTTACGAGCACCCCTCACAAGTTGTATGCAATGGTAGTCCCCTCGATTATGCCATTTTCCAACATCTCTGGAACCTGTTTATTTACTTCCTCCCGTAGATTGTGCGGTAGCGGACGGGGGTCGTATGGTGCAGATGAGAAGGGAATTGCGTGTTCAATTCACGAGCAGAAGCAAAACAAGCCTTCCTCTCCTGCAAACAGTTCGGAGCAATTCTTGACCACAGGCCCCACTGACGGCTGGGTACAAGACAGAAGCTTCCGGATATGCAGTACGCTCACGCCAGTGCTTGGCTAACCTTTGAGCCCGACTTGGCCATATTTTGTCACCAGTCTGCCCCGCTTTTGATAAACCACGGATGCTGCGCTCTTGAGAAAATCTGCTCCTAAAATTGTATGTTTTGTGCCTGAGCTGATCAAGAACTCGTACCACACCGACCAATCACCTAGGCGTATTGAGTGCATTGACAATCCGTTAATTTTCAGTCGGTATCAACCCACTGCCTTCACGGGTATTACGCACGGCCTTCATTTAGCTCCGTTCCTTTTCTGCCACAGTGACATTTCAGCTCCTGTATCAGTTAGGCACAGTTTTCTTTTGTCGTTCATCTCAAAAGCGGCCTGTATCGTAGCCTGTGTTACAGCACTAATGGCAACCCACCCAAGAAAAAAGGGATAATCCAAAAGGTTATCATGTACAGGTGGCCACGTACGGCAAAATTAGCTCTTCCAGTGGCTGGGCATGCTACAATTGTAACGCAGGCCCGTTTGAGCGTGTCTCCACGATATTGTCCTCATGGCCGCAAGCTGTTCGATCAGTTGGTCCACTTTGGTCTGCAGGTCATCCACTGGTAAATCCTCCCTCTTCTCTCGCGACGGCAACCACTCCAAACACTGATGCAGATTGGCGAAAAACGCGGTCAAATTGCATCCTGATCCCATGCGAGCCGCCTTGGACCACCTCATAGCCTCCTAACGGTTGGCCGATGAGCGGAACTCCGCTGCGAAGTCTTATTCCGTGGCGGCCCAGCTCATCTTATCAGGGCCATTTCTGGCCGCATTCAGCCGGCCCCTGAGGAGGGTCTTCAGTGCTGCCAAGTTAACTCGATCGGTCTTTAGTATAACCATCTCCGCAACATCCTCAAAGTCCTCCAGGAAGGTCCGCACATCCACATCCTTAGAAGGTTGTGGCCACGGAATCTTCATCCGTCACCTGGCGCCGTCGCTAAATGAAAGGAGGAAAGGCCTGTGCAACGAATTTTTTATTAGCAAACACCAACCAAGCAGTTACAGACTATTGGGCAGGAAAGTAGACGTCTCACACTCACAAGGCTTTCAATAAACTGAGCATTTTAATGCGTCTTCTTAAACTTTTATGGATGTTTGATGACTGGAAGCTCAGCAGAAGCACACAAATTGTTTTCGCCAAAAAGATGGGGTTATCGAAGTTGTGACTTTTACGGTGAGTTGGTCCGATCCATTTGCCTCTTTCAGGGACATACTGTTCACGGCATTTCGTTTAAATGGGGAAAATTTCAAGGTCCCGGACCATCACAGATTTGTATTTTGTTACTGATTCACGAGAAATAAGCCACGAAATTGCACTTTAACCTATTTTGGCGTTCTTCGGTGTTCTTTCAGAATGAGATAACATCTGCGGAATATCCAATGCAAATTACATCCAGAAAAATCGCTCAGTGATGTTTGTTTGGTTTATGCTCTCCAGATTTAACAAATGAGATGAGTTCCTCCCAAAGGACGTCAGCACAACACACTTCTTCTATAGAGCTCGCCTTCCATTAAGTATAACGACGTTGGACAGCCGCTTGCATTGTGCAGTGGCGATTCGAGGGTCATCCCTTTCCTAGATATGCATAGCTGGCCTGTGGATAATACAACGTCATGAGATAAATGCCGGTAACTTACAAACACACTGATATCTTTCCCATTAGAAACCTGACGCTCTATAGGTAGAATACGTCAGAGAGCGTAGATATAATGAGGGCAACCAAGGGCTTGCCGTTTACTACGATAAGGGTAGCCGTTGTTGCCCACCTTAACTACTTATCAAACCTGCTAGGCCCGTGCCTATGTCTACGTTGATTGTGAGGCCCCACCTATGCACGGCTTTTAGTTTTGGGAAGTCGCTTTTACTCGACAGGGTTTCTGAAAGGGATAATGTACAATCAATTACTACTCGTATACTTCTTCCGCGATATCATCGAAAACACAATTAAACAAAGTCTTAGGGGCTCACTCACCAAGCAACTGATAGATCCCTTTGTCCACAATTCCCGATCGGTGTCTACGCTTAACCTGAAGTCTTGCTGTTATAAAGGTAAATTCACTACTTGCTAAATTAATCCCACTAGTGATAATGAGGGAGCCGTGTGTACATCCATGATTCGAAAGCGGGATTCAGTAACCATATGCATCATTAGACGCAGCGAAATTAAAGCTTAAGAGGGATGTGTAGTAGTCAGTCGTAAGACCAAGTGGTATGGACTTGAGCCCCCAGATCAAAGTATTGCGTGCGTCTTCAAAAGTATACCCATGGATGCAGCCGCGGCAAATATCTGGTGAGTGGGTGGGTGCTAGGTGTCAAATCTGCTCATTGAAAGCACTAAATCCCAACTTCACTCCACTTCTGGTTCCCGATACCGATGCCATGCAGCCTAACAGAACCAACAGCTTCGTCTTCTTCATCAACTTTGTACCCACCCCATACCCTATTGCAGCAGCCGTCTCACCAACTATAGGCTGCTCTCTGGGAAGGTAGCTAACGTTTGGGATTTCCAGCATCCGGCTATATAAAAATAAGCTTCCACATCTCAGACACATGTTGGGAGCTGCTCACTGTTTCGGGCTATTTTGAGGATCTATTCCAAGTCTGTCATATAGGCTTTGGCCTCATCCAACTCATCTCTCAGGCCGAAGTATTGCAACCGATCTTCACTTTCAAAATCTCGTCCACTGTATCCGAATAGATGAGCTGCTGAGACAGCTCCACCTGATGCGATCCAGCTGACTCATGTAATGAGGATGATCTAGCTGTGCTAAGAACTACTTGAGGGTTTACTAGCTAGAAATGAAGGACATATCATGAAAACTGTTCTATCCAACCTGGGAGCCCGCTCGGAATGTTCGTTAAAAATGAAGTCGAATTTAGCAGCATTGGGACTAAAGCGCAAATCTAATATCCCGGGTTTTGTAGCCACCTATACTATAGCAGAGTGAAGCAGTTTTGGAGCTCTTATACAAACTGTTGCGGTGAGCTGCTGAACTTGTAGTTCTAGCGTATTGGGCCCGGTTATAACAGCGCGATGCATTGACTCCTCAATTTTATTCACCTGCAGGAAGTTAACTGGATCAGGTGGTCGACTACACTCTCAGAAACGTTAAGCATGACGGTGCAACCTTTCTTGCCATTCTGTACTGAGTAGAAGACTGTCTGGTGCCTGTGTCTTGTGGTGTATTTCCTTAAGGGAAGGATAAAGCGGCGCCACAGAACTATGGAATAACTAATCAAATGCTTTCATTCCCAAATAATACGGATCGATTGATCGTGATTAAATTTTGATGCACAGATTTCCAACCAACAGCCTGTGGTATGTCAGCGCCTTCCATAAATGCAACACCTTACTCACAGAACCAGGATTGCCTGAAGAAAGATGTTCCAGTGGGGTTCTGTCTTAACTAAAGCTCCTAACCTCGTTGACTATATTTTCCTCCTGGTTGAGCTCTTGTTTCGCAGTATATATCCCGCTGTCACCTGTCAGACAGACGACCTTCTGAGCAAGATAATCTTCTGGATGGCAGCCGGCTGCGTCTGGCTGCTAAAACTGAGAGCGATTACTTTATGTATGCGGTCCTGTTCTAGAATAAAGCACTCAGTGAATACAAAATGGTTCAAATAAACCTAAAGTGAAGTTAATCGCAAAGTTTCAGCCACCTTAGTCAACTTACCTACGGCTTGTCAACCATGAAATACAATAAGAGTAGTCACAGGACGACAGAGCAAGGAAGAGCGACGGAATAAATATGTTTTTGTAAGTGAATGGACACATTATTTCTGTGTGCGTGGTGACAGCATAAAATAATTCTTGGCGTACAAGAGGGTGATGTCGTGGAGATAAACCGGGCTGGAAAATTCCACGTAAGGTAGCCCATGGCGGCACGCTCCTAAAGGTAGGTGATACGTCATCTAGAACTTTGGTGGGTGGCTGAATAATGGAGTTTCTGCTAGAAGCATTTCTATTTGGCTGCTAAAGTCGTACTCCAGCACCGTGGGCTAACAGTTATTCACTATATAAACGATCAGGAGTGTGCATACAGCCACCTGTAGTGCATCGCGGTTTAGTTCCTTGTAGCGACGTTCCTGAACTTGTACCTTTGGATTTGACTAGCTGTTTGACCACTATAACACGCCAGACCCTTTGAGTAGAGGACAAAGTCTGCCGGCTCTACCGGCCATCGGGTGTCTTTTGAACGGATCAAGTAGGCTTCATCGCCTGGAATATCAGTCGGATATCGGATTGCTACCGGATCAGTCTAGTATTATCGTAGTAGTTCTTCCATGTGATAGACCACCGTCCTACGCCATTACCCTGTTGCTGCTTTATTATTGTGGTCAATTTTCCGGATACAATTTGAGATAAATCCATATAACGTCTTGCCTCATAAGAACAACTCATGAAGAAACTCCAGAGTCGAGACTTGCAGTGATACCTGGGTAAGCTAGCACATGGATGATAGCCTGGAGTCTCTTAAGTAGAGTTACTTCGTGTTGGTTGGAGTCTTAACCAGATTGTACCAGAAGCTACCATAGACAGTAAAATGGAAGTCTCACGGAAACAAAAGACCTGGGCTGCCAGGCCCAAAGAGACTTCGGAGTCAAGTTTTTCTTCGGCTTAAGACGTGGGGCAAGTTATTCACCAACTCTTTAGAGTAAAGAGTTCAGGGAAACTATAGGTTTTGTCCCCATTTTAAAAGCTCCTACATATCCTGCTTTGAATAATGTGCGCGTGTTCTGTCCTAATCCAAAAAGAAGGATGTTATGCACTTGGAGCAATTACGTGGGATCGCAACCAGAAGGGAATTAAAAACAAAATGACGTAGTTATCCAAGCGGGCTACAGGCAGAGAACCTCCCTAAACAAAGCTGGGTGGAGATTCAAATGAGCTTGTTGAATTCGTATTTGAATTTAGCGCGTATATCAGTATAACTAACCGAACTAGACATTTAGAATTCAGCACGGAGTAACGAGTAGCACGTGTGTACTAAGCTTGATTTGTCAATCGCATTTGGAATATTAAACCAAGATAGTAATGAATAGGGTAATGAATAGAGCATCAATCATGTTCATCACATCCGCTACGTCTTGAATGGGCGTGCGGATGCTGACAGTTTAGTAGTGATCTTGATCGTAATCTTTCGATTCTTCTCGGATTGGGAACTTCAGATTCTTCGCAGGTAGTATGTCCTTCATTGATAACGTTTTGTTCATATACAATATGGTCATCTACATAGGATTCATTAGAATTTAAAACAGCAAAAATGTTGTTAACGGACTGGTCTCTGGTATTGAACTCAACCTGATCCATGTATCTTCGGTGACAAGAGAGACCATTCAAGTCCAGAATTTTGACCATACATTTGCCATTTGACGAAGGTGCTAGTCCTGTAGCAGGCCATAAATCACTACCCTTAAAAAACTTAACATCAGCCATTTTGGCACAGTCAGGGCTCGTACGCGAAAAGGATCGCGGGACTCTCCCTAGTGAGTAAATGAATGGCACTTCTGTATTGCATTAAAAAATTATCATTTTCGCGGCCTTAATTCACAAAGGCAGTGGAAAACAACGAAATAATTGAAGAATTAAGCGTTCGCACAAAAATCTCAGGAAGCCAATTTGACTGGGGATGTCGTGGAACAGTAAACAGATGTCGACATTCAAGGCCTTTCAACCATTCCTCGGGGGATTTTGCACTAAAGTGTGTCGTTGTCTGTTACCAAAGCCGTTGGTACACCTTCGTAGCTGAGTACTTTCATCAAAGCTTGTTGTATAAATTCAGCGCTTGGAAAAGCAGATAGAAAAACTCCAGGCCAACGTGATTAGGCGTCAGTAACAATTAAAGCATAGTATTTACCAAGAAAAGGACTGCAGTAGTCGGCATGAACTCGTTGGAATGTTTCACAAGTAACCGGCTATGATAACATTGTGAAGATTTGCTATGAATATTGTGTGTGCACTTAAAACACCTCTTAGCAGTATGCTTGATGTCAGCATGTAGATGAGGCCACCAGGATAGCCAACATGCAAGGGATTTCATTTCATCAGCACCCAGACAACCAGAATGCTAATATGCGAGAACAGCCGCTCGCTGAGCCGGTGGAATGATAACTCTATCCCCAAGGCACAACGAACCATCCAGAGTAATGGACAAACTTTCGCGGCGACAGTAGAATGCAGGAAGTCGACGTCGCTCTTGCTGCGTCCAGTCACGTTGCTGTGCAGAAAAAATGAGTGCAAAATATCTTTTAGTATCAGCAACAAGCGCATCCCGCTTGACTGATAATGGTTGAATCACTAAACAAAAAATCGGCATGGAGAATCATCTTTGCTCTACGATGGACAGTGGTTTAGGTGTACGAAATTGGTGCAATAATCCACCGTTGCTCCATAGCAACAGATGACTTTGCTAGACACTTAGTAGGATGATGCAAGAATTTTAAGGCCTAGTGATAAGTAGCAATGTAATGTTTGGTCCAAAATTTTGCTTATGAAGCCGCTTGACAGCGCGGTATACCGCAATTGCTTAGCGTTGGGCTTGAGAATACTAACGTTCGGCTTTTGAGAGTCAACGGGAAATGCAGGTCATTGGTCTGCCACACTGTTCGAGGATTGCTTCTATTCCAGTGAGAAAAGCATCAGTAATAATGATTGAGTGATGTTTGGTGGAAAATGGTTTCAAAACAGCTGAGGTCTAAGGACGGCCAAGCAATGCACGCAACGTCTTTTTATGGTTAAAGGACCAAGAACATTGCTTGGCAGATATGACATCAAACAGGGAACCTGCATGTTTAGGAACAAAACGAGAATAATACTGAAGTGTTGCTAGAACGGAACGCGGTTCTTGTAGATTAGTTGGTGATGGCGCATTTACTAAAGGAGATAGACGGTTCCTATCGGGTTTAAAAGCACTGCCATCCACGACGTAGCAAGGACATGAAAGTGATGGAGCTGCAAAAGTGCAAAAGTGAATGGCTAAGTTGAACTCAGAAAATCGCTTTAGCAAAGGCAATAGACGCATATCATGGCTGGCCTTATCAGCAGCGTGCAGTATGTCATCATCTTGGTATGTCTCAACACCCTCCAAATGTAATAGTACTCATAACTTGCTGAAATACAGCTGGTGAAGCATTCACACCAAAGGGAAGGAAATTGTATCGGAATAACCCAAAAGGTGGGTTGATCACCGGAAGGTTACTAGGGGATCCGTCCGGTGGTAGTCGAAGATAGGAATCTTTTAGATCAATTTTTCAAAACATGCTTGAACCTGATAACCGATATAATACATCTTCGTGTTCTTCTGTAGTGCAGGTGCGTTGTAGTAACCGCGTGTTCACCATTAGCCTCTAGTCTCCACAAATTCTCGGAGTAATACTATCGGCTTTTAGTGGAGTAAATATCGGATTCGCCCAAGTTGATGATTTACCAGGATTCAGTATTCGTTCCTCACCCACTGAATTTAACGCATGACAAACAGGTTCATGTAAGCCAAATGGAACGATTCGTCTCTTAAGAAATATAGGGTCTCCTGTAGCTTCGAGTTTCACCTTGGGTATTTGCGTGCCACCTGTAGCCTTAGAACAGATGAGAAAAAACACAGATGAGAAAAAAAGCCAGATGAGAAAAATCCAGGCCTTCTGTCTGTAAACAAACTATATACCAGGCATAACCTGAAGATACTCTGCGATTCCCATGGCCTACATTGACATTCCTAGCTGTAGCTGCCTTCGTCAGAATCGAGGCTACATCGCACCAAAACCCACCTCGTCAACCAAACAAAAAAACCTACCTGCTGCTTCCAAGAGTGAAGAAGTACACTATACATATAAATATATGTATAGTGAGACTCCAGTCCGTCCACTATCAGCATGCGAAGCAAGCGTTGAAGGTCTTTTTCGCCATGCACCACTTATAGACTGAAGCTGATAGTAGTGCCTCGGGGACTAGTGACCATTATCCTCACTTTCGCTTTCCCTCCTAGCTTGTCCTAGTACTGTCCAACTCACTAATAACCTCCAGGAAATCTAGTTCGCCATCTCAGATGTTCCACCTAAACCATCCCTTACGTGTTAGGTTTCCCTTACCACGCCGTCTGTCTGCCTACTACATCGAACTGTCCTCTATCTCAGGTAGTGTAATAGCATAAATTGGCAACCTTAGCTTGACTTTGATGACTCGACTACTGAGTGTAGATCAATCCTAATTGTAGCAAACGTTCAGTTTTCTTCTTCTTAAAGGATTATATCCTGTCTGATGACCCTTATAACTCTCTAAGCCTTATTGATCTCATCCCATCTCATCTTCTTCCCAAGCTCCGACCTGCGGTAATACGTGCTATGGATGTCCTGTTTGGCCATTATCCACTCCACTCGATCTGTGCATTAAATCTGAAGGGATCCCCGACCGGAAAAAACAATACTACCTGCGATATTACACTGGTCTTGCTCTCCCTGCGGAATCCCCTGGAAAATCCACAACATCCGGCTGCTCACAAAACTGCGCATCCCAGCCCAACTAGCTCAATCACGAAGTCCATCACGGGGCTGTCAATAAACTGAAGTACCTCAGTGCAGTGACGGCACGGCACTGTCATACCCAGTTTGATAGCATATCCGCAACTGTTCACTACTTACTTTGACTGCGCCCGCTCGCCCACTCGTTTTCTTGCATACAACCACAATCAAAGTCGCCTCCGGGAGGCGTTCATTCCAAGTTGCTGAACCTTCCATCGGATCTGAACATCTCGGTGTCTTTTACTTTGTACTCCCCACCAAGTCAGTCATTCTCCGTGCAGTTCGCGCTCCTTCTTGTGCGTTTTCGTGAACTCCTTCTTCCAACGAACTTTTAGACCCGACCCCGCTCCAGCAGCACCACTAGTGAGTCTCTCCAGTTTCACTGCACATTGTGATTCTGAATTTCCTACTACCATTTATCCGTACCGCACGTTCCCCCACTTACGCTTTTCGTGACTCTGGCCGTACGCCCAACAGCCCAAGGCTACGATGCCTCAGTAACGGTTTTAGGCTTTAGTTCAAATCGGCCGGTCAGCTTGTGTTAGTTCTGCTGCCGCTCCTGGTCCGTTATTATGGTTCCACTTTTCCTGCAGATTGAAGCTTTTCTTTTATTATTTTTATCACGTTCCAGGCAGGAAGCCTCTCGCTATGCCCCCTCGTATTGTTTTTGCCCGCCACTTTCAAATCTTAACGATCGTACCTTGTCTCATCTGATATGTTCCCCGTAAGAAAGAAAGAGCATTTGTACTTTTGGTTTCCTACCCATACCACCTTAGACGTGACCAAGTCTACTTCGGATAATGCTCACTCTTTATGTCCCCTTTCCACGAAATTCCCAGTACCCACAAACCCCACCAGTCATGCTTTTATTCCGACTGTAAATTTATGATCGTGACTGAAGCTATGCCACCCACTAGTTGGGAATAAACATTATTATTATTATAACATTTATATATCAGTTGTTTGAGTTCACTCTCAATTACAGAAGTCAGTAAGAAGATACAAGTTTGCAATGAGCATAAAACTTTGAGTCCGATAATCGATGGTCCCGAGGTTGAAACTAAAAAATTACAATCGATAGGGGTACCTTTAGGCCATCTCACAGGAATCGTACAACTACCAATCGGGGGTACAGAATGTTCAGGTATCCCGCGGATATCAAATTTTGAAGGCAATATCACAACACTGGGGTAAAATGCAGTTAGATCTGACCGTTGAGTAATGGACTCAACACTACCGAAATCATGATTTTGACCAGAACAGCATATCAGAGCCTTGAAAACGTGTGAAAAATTTTGGAGCTAAATAGATACAGAAGGAGTAGAGATATATTTAGTTAACGCTTGTCAGTGAAAGCACAAATATTCGGAATGATTTCGTTCGAGGTTTGAATGTGTTGTCCATCTCCATCCTTGTTATGTTTCGATAACGCAGCGAACAAACAATAATATGTGCGGACTGTGACGATATCATATCCTCAGCTATGTTGCTAAATCCAGACTCCCAGTACAGCGGAATAGTAAGAAGACGAAACCTTGGACACAAATGTAATGCTCCGAACAACAGGCGGTTGACGTGCAATGACGGAAAAATGACAATGCATATATATATGCATAGTTTGACCCTGTGAAATGCCAGTAACAAGCTCGACGTGGGTCTACCCGGATACATTCCGTCTGGTGGCGACGTCGGTCTGTCCGCCGCCTAGGAAGAAATGCTGGATCAAGCAATGAGCTGCTGGTCACACTCTCTTCTTTCAAAACCGCATCAATATGTCGAAGGTACGGTACCCGAACATACTGGAGTTTCCGGCGTACTGTTAAAGCGGAGGTAGTTTTTATGTCTTGTCCAGGTGTCATGGCCAGCCGACACGTCCTACATCACACTACCGTGTTTGCGCAGGATGCGACCTGTGATCCACTCACCGTGTCCCGGGTGATAATCATGGACAAGTACGGGCGCTCACACTTTGAATGGAGCTCCAGCTGCCATCGGTATGGACCTCGACTCAGTGAACTGTGTTGGCAACATGGAAGAATGTACAGTTCGCAGCTTACGGCCTATGAGTGCCTCTGCGGGTGACTGGCGGTTCGCCAAAGCATCATTCGGGGTCGTTTGGTACACAAACAGAAATCTCTGAAGGGCTTCGACGGATGTCTCCTCCCCTCGAGCTTTGAGCAAGGCTCTCTGGAATGTATCGACGAACCTTTCTGCTTGACCATTCGATTGCCGGTGGTACGGTGGTGAACGAACGTGCGTTATAGCATGTCGAGTGCAAAACTCGTAGGATTTAGCGGAGGTGAACTGCGAACCATTTTCTGAGACGATGGACTCCGGGAAGCCAGGCTGGCTGAAAATCTTGGATAACGCACGCAGCGTGCTAGATGTTATTGGAGATGACACCGGAATGATTTCTGGATACTTGGAAAAAGCGTCAGTCAAAACCAAATAGGTAGTGCCACGTATCGGTCCTGCACAATTAATGTTGACCCGAGACCAAGGCTGCTCAGGTCAAGGCCAGGGAACCGGTGGCTAATGTGGCGGGTTCTTCGCAGCTTGTTGTCATCGAAAGAAGCGTTTTACAAAATCAGTGTTGCGCTGGCCCATGTGCGGCTAGTATGCGTAGCCGCGAGCGATTGAATTCATGCGGTTTATTCTTGGATGCCTAGAATGGAACTGACGGAGGACTCGATGGCGTTAAGTTTGAGGAAGCACGACGCGATCTTCAAACCCTAAGCGGTTGTTTCCGACCGACACTTTTTCTCGGCGATGAAGGAGCTGTCGAATGCAACGATTTTTGAAGTTTGGAGGCCATGGCGAATTCAAGAACTGGATCGCCTTGTGAAGCGCCGGATCAGCCATGTTAGCTTGTTAAACCTCTGTCACTGTCACGGGTAATGCACGAACAGACTGGACCAACTGGAAGCCGGTTGGGTCCTCGAAAGTAACCTGTGCAATAACCGTACCTTCTCCATGAGTTGGCTGATTGCTGATCAGGCGAGATAATGCATCAGCCTGACTGAAGTCGGTGGTGCGACGATATAGGATATCAAAGTCGTAGACCAGCATGATAGACGCCAACCTTCGAAAACGGTTGGCAGAGTGTGCGAGAACACCTATCTTTGAACCGAGAATTGACAGTAAGGGTTTATGATCGGTAAGTAGGGTGAAACGGCGACCGTACAACAACTTGTGGAAACGCCAGATGGCGAAGGCCAGTGCCAAAGCTTCTTTCTCTATCTGTCCATGACGCTCTTCTGCTAGCGTTAGTGATTTCGACGCGTGCATGATGGCCTTCCCCGTCTGGAAAGACGTGCAGACTGATGGCACCGACTCCCAAAGTAGAGGCATCAGCTTCCACGACGATCAGTAGCTTCGGGTCGTAGTGAGCCAGTAGCCGTTCAGAACTGAGCATCGCCTTTGGCCTGCAGAATGCTTCCTCGCATTCTTCTGACCAACGCCGGGGGACGTTTTTTTCCGAGCGATTGATTTGGTGGGGGTCGAATGTCGTGTAGCGAAGGCAAGGATGCCAAATAATACCTGATTAATCCCAAAAAGGAACGTGATGATGAGACATCCTTAGAAGGTGGCATCCGTTGTATAGCCCGAACGTTCTCCGGGTCAGGATGACGGCTAGAGGCGACGAAGATGGAACCAAGATACTTCACTGTTGTCAAAAACAATTGTCACTTCTCAGGACGGAGGCAGAGACCACTGTCCCGAATGTGCGGCTAGACGGCATTGATCCGATCAAGAAGCTCTTCGGGTGAAACAGCAACTATCAGCACGTCATCTAGGTATGCGACCACACCTGGAATGCCAGAAAGGATGGTGTCTATCAACTGCTGGAAAAGTGATTGGGCGGTCTTAACGCCAAACGGGAGACGAGTGTATTGATACAACCCGCGGTGTGCGTTGATTGTCAACAGTGGGCTTCATTCTGGCGCGACTTCAACTTAAAGATACGTTTCAGCAAGGTCAATAGTCTCGAAGAGTTTTCCTTCGTTCAGAACAGTGAATAGATCGTCGGGCACTGGTAGTGAATAGTTGTGCTCCCGGAGAGCTGCATTAAGACAGGTTGAGACATCGGCACATATGCGGATGTCACCGTTGGGTTTCTTCACCACGACGATCGGCGCTGCCCAGGCGGGATAAGATACAGGAAACAGAACGCCTTGTTGTTCCAGCCGTTGATGTTCGGCATCTACCAGTGGGAGCGAAGCGTACGGCACTGGTCGCTTTGGACGAAACACTGGTGTAGCACCTGGCAGGAGGTAGAGGACTGTTTGTGTCGCAGTGCGCTGACCAAGACCGGATTGGAAAACAACTGGAAATCGCTTGATAATGTCGGATGCATGATCTGGATGTACCGTGGAAGACTGAGCTGTATTGCAAATGACGCTGATTGGAATGTCGGCTAACACCAAGCGATTGAACCAAGCAAGACCCAATAAGCTCAGCTAGCTGCCGTTACGTAACACGATACCACGAAAGTAATTCCCCGAAAAGATACACAGCAGTGGAGCTCACTGGGAAGTTTTAGCTCTCCAGCGCAGGCACTGGTGGCAGTTTGAGCGGCTTGTCTGATCGGAGGTTGCCCGAGCATGCGCCAAAGCTTCTCCGACATGATGGTAATATCCGACGCAGTGTCCAACTGCAGATGGACTGGATAGCCATTGACGGTGACTGTGAGACTCTTTTGGTGACCTGGGGTGTTGATCTGGAAAATAGCCAGCAAACTGAGAGAGGAGCCAAAAGGGTCCGGTTTTGGTTTAAGACGGACGCATGATGATGGCTTTGAAACACCAGAGGCCTTATGCATTCGTGACTGACAATACCCATCTTTGTGTCCCACGGACTTACATTGGCCTTTGGGGACAGAACCTGACGACGTGCCAGGCTTCGCAGTTCTAACACTGTGAAGGTGGAATCTTCTCTGTGCCTTTGTTCTGCTTCGGACAAGAATATTGTGAGGCCGATTTGGTCGGGCCAGAATTGACAGGGCCAGGCTGTTGCGCAGCCTGATGGATTGCATGAACTTCGGAACCGCCATGACTCTCAAGTTGGACCATCGGGGTGTCATGCTTCAGGTTAATCAATCGTTGACATTCAGGGGTGATGGCCTGCAGTCTCATTAATGGGTCCTGCTCGATGTGGCTGAAGAGTCGGGTACGGATTTCTACATCCCTCGGGGATTGTAGACCGCATATGAAAATCAGCGACTTGAACCGACCTTTCGGTAAGGACCCGAGTTTGAACCGTTTGCATTCCCGGTTCACGATGCCAGAATACGTGAGAAAATTGTCTGCGTCATTTTTCACCAGCTTTGGGCATCGATACCGGATGGTGAAAATGGACGTTTGCTCGCCGAATATTTGCGAAAGCGCATGAACCGTTTCGTTGAAAGTGAAATCACGTGGGTTTTTGGGAAGAATATAGTTAGCTTACTTATCATTCTCTGCGAGTTCAAGTTGCGGAGCAGAAGGTGAAACTTTCAACTATCGTCATGAATCAAAAACTCGACCCTGAACAGGTCTTCATTTCGACAAAAACGAGCATCAAACGTTATGCCAGCCGAGTTTTCATAGCAAAACTAGTTGATACTGCCAGCGATTCCGTCAACCGACTGTGGGACGCTCGAGGCAGCCGGTGAAGCCAAAGATGTGGTCGCTAGTCGCTACGTAAGTACTTTTATGAGCTGCAGTGTCTGCTCAAATAATACTTTGAGTTGCTCTGCCTCTATCTACGTCGCCAAATATGTTATATTTCGATAACGCAGCGAACGAACAATAATATGCGTGGACTGCGACGATATTCTATCCCCAGCCATGTCGCCTGATCCCGACTACTAGTACAGATGAATAGTAAGAAGACGAAACCTTGGACACAAATGTATTGCTCCGAACAACAGGCGGTTAACGTGCAATGACGAAAAAATGATAATGCATATATATGTCTATAGTTTGACCTTGAAAATGCCGAAAGTTCGTTAGCACACACAAAGATACAGAGATTTTGGGGGATATTGATGTCCCCAAGAATCCTCAAAATTATTTATTTTAGAGTGATTTAACAACACCGCCTCACCAGTCTTCGTTGTACGCTTCACATCTTCATACTGCTGACATATTTTCGGAATAGCTTGAAATGGTTGATCTGGATAGAGCACCAGCTTATGCTGTAATTCGGGCAATATAATACCAGAACTGACTCTATCACGCAATCGGTTTTCTAGTTGGGCACCATAATCACATTTGGCTGTATGTGTCCGTAACTGTGATAAAAAATCACGATCCGACTGAAAATGGGAGCGCGTCAACATACTGAACCTAGCTCTTTTGGCTGCTACGAAGTTAATCAGTTTGCAGTGTTGCAGAACCTTTTTCTTCAATGCATTATAGGAAATATTGCTTGGAGATTCAATATAAACTAAATTCTTGATCAATTTATACGCCTCCTTGTCAACAAAATGCAGAAAATACACCGTGAGTTTCTTATCATCCATATCAGATTTTGTAACACACCATATGTCAAACTGTTCCAAGTGATCTCTTACGGCTCACGTAACTGGATTAACATTTAATGGTTACATTTCGGTAGGCATGATGAATTGTTTCAATAGCAACGCCAAAATGTAGTGATTGAGTTCAGCAAGTATATCAGTAAAACCAAACGAACTAGGAGTTCAGAATTCAGCACGGCGTAACAAGTGGCACGTATGTATTTAAGTTGATGTGTATATAGCGTTTGGGAGGGCAAAGCAAGGGAATCATGAATAGAGCAATAAATAGAGCATCAATCATGTTTATCACACCAAACCACATATTTCGCACCCAAATACTTAGCTCCCTAGGCGGGTACCAAAGAAACCTCGTGCAAGAATACGCTGGCAGCATTGTAAGCGCGCATTTCTTCTGGGAAGTGGCCAATGCCTAAAACAAGTAACTAACTTCTGAAGTTAATGTTAAATCACCCGAAGGGTACAAACACCGACTTACCGGGACATGAGAGGTCACCCTCATAAACCTGCTGCCAGTGCTAAGAGATTTCATGGTGAGAATCTGGACATCTGACATTATTAGTAAGCGCTGAATTTTGGGATTTACCTACTGAGCGCCAAGTTCCCGCTGTATGTTGCCGTATGAATGAGTTGAGTAGACAAATACTTTCCTAGGATATCATGCAGAGCGACAGACGGTATGAACAAAGAATGGACAAAATATAAGAACAGAGAGGAAAGAATAGAAGAAGAATAAAAAACTTATGAAAAAAATAACTCCAGATAAGGAGAAAAAGAGTCGCACACGCTGGCGGTGAATATATTATTCTGTTTGCTGCAGTCTATGAGAAACTTCAACTGACTAGATGGGTTCTGGGTGAATAGTCAGCAACTGCTATAAGATCAACGCCCTTCAGTTTGGATTCTCTTTTCGACATTCAGTTTATTTTATTTACTCCAGTGTCTGAAATTGGGACTGCGTTGACCGGAAATTTTAAATCACGGCCACAGGCGGCATACGATTTAGACACAAGGAGTGTGGTGTTTTGTACCTTTCTTTTGCTTTCATTATAGCTTTACGTATTTCATCAATTGAATAAACGATTTTTGTGTGAACACGCAAAACCACAAAAACGCGCATTTGTACAAATTACAGACAACACAGGCGTGGTCACATGCTCCGATTTTCTCTTTTCATTTCACTCGCGCTTACAGCGGTTATTCGCGAGCTTCATGTGCAAACTCTGGTATCGAAACATTGCAGACTGTCTTTGGAGTTTATTGTATGTGAGAGCTTCCCGGAAATAAGACTCCTAGACATCCACGATTGGATTATTATTTATTCACTGACCTGGGCCAACGATGAACTATTTTAAAGAGAATAATTCTTAGTGAGTCTGTTCCATTCGACCTTTTTTATTATTGTGTACTCAATTCGGAGTAATTTCTTCATTTCTTTGCCACACACTCTTCCTAAAGTAGCTTTTCGGGTACCCAGACCACCTCAAAATTGATGAGCCCGAGCCTTTCGAGATATGTTTTTAACTTTCCCTTTCAAGTCGTCGTAGTTATTTTGTTTTGCCCAGTCATTATGGATGCACACTTCGATTCATCGGATTTAGTCGAGAATGCAATTAGCATCCGTTTACCAGACTATAATCCTCGCAATC
>SJOL01006458.1:337650-357233 GCA_004794785.1 Opisthorchis felineus | reverse complement strand
AAAAACGGAATATCCATCTTCTTCTCGAACGCGTCTTCTTGAACTCTTCTGGATATTCATTGACTATCGCACAATTGCAAGCAAAAACTGTAAAGTAGTTCCACAAATTCCGTAATAACTCCCACCTTCCATTAGATCAAGGCGAAGTTATGAGAACACACATACTACTCGCATGCGTCATCAGTAGTACCCACCGTTACACTAGGACCATGAACAGTAGCATGGCGTCAAAAAGCAATAATCTGGTCTATTGATCACGGTCAGCAGTGCAAAGATGGACAAATACGTGAGTTCGAAAAGTTAATTCTAACGACCCTGTGTTCTAGTGAGCCAGTAGAAGAGAGTAAGTCATTTGAAGTACAGACCATTAAGTGAGGATGAGATTTTTTTTCCGATAAAGGTTGAATTTCGCAGTAAGAACAGCAGAAATAATTCTCGCTAATGAGTCTGTCTTTTAAAACTTCATTGAGGTAAATAAGATTACAACAAAATGAATGCAAATCGAATGTCGGCATATTGGCTTTGGTCAGAACTTTGACAACTGAGTACTGTAAAGCGAAATAAATGCCGGCAAAATCACTCGGATCAGATTGACTGGCTATTTCATGCCAGTTTAAAGTTCGAAGAAACATCGCCAAAGTGAAATTTCAAATCTAAACATTCAGCACTTCCGTTGAGATTACACTGCATCGATTATGCTATATCCGTCTGCAGAAACTGAAGACCCAAGCGTTTTGCCAAGCGAGCTAAGAGTCTACCGAAGATGTTTGCAAATAGGGCTGGGTGGATGCTGGCGGAGGACGTTCCTGAATAGAGCTGTCATAATTTCGCTTCAAGATTGCGGTTGCGTCTGTTTCTCTGTTTCAATCATATATTCATAAAGTTATTGGTTATTTAAACTTGTGGTCACTCCTGAAAGTAATTTGCATGTAATAGGTGAGCAAACGATGACAACGCGCATGTTATGCATGTGGACTTTTAACTGGATAATGCATCATAATATTTTTAAGGGTACAAAAATACAAGCTGAGTGCGTCCTAATGGAGAACTGGATTGTGGAGCAGTGTAAGCCTTGATAGAGACAAAAAACGGGTTAGTACGATCACGCGTGTTATAACTGTTCTTCACTCCATGCAAGCAGGTAGCAAATGGCAACAAAAGGGAAAACCAGTAGAAAATCCCTGATCATCGTGCTTGCTATAAAAACGTCCAATGCTTGTTTTTACTAAGTTCAAAAGATCGGAGATAATAGTGGTCATCTTATTTAGTTCAGACAAAGCAATGTTCCTGCAGGCTGTGCGTAAGAACTGAAAACAGGATGGTGCATCGCACTTACTCTGTTGTGAATACTTATGTGAATAAAACAACTGGATTGAAATTAATTGATTTCATCTCCTGGTAAAAAGTTGAATTTAGGTACTCTTGGCACATTTTAAGAACATCCTAGTAATATACCATTCAGTTTTGTGAAGCAAACAAGTGATAGTTTCTATCGCTTTTCTTGTAGAGGGCTGCAAGATTCATAGAAAACGCCTTCACCGATGTTGTTTGCATAGGTCTCCTCTTGGATACTTTTGTCCAGTCAAATGTGAATTTGATGTGCACTGTGGAATAGTAGCAACAAGCTGACTCTCGCTCCTGATGCCCCGTGTTCTAGTCCCTTCAGGATGAAGGATGTACAACACTGATGTTCTCCTATAACAGTCAAATTCCTGTGGAGTCTCTCCTCACTCTGGCAGGTGCCGGCCGGTAAAAGGTTTTCAGGGAAGAGGTGGGTTGTTCACAAGAGTTGAAGGTTCACACTTCCTCATGCTTATTCTGTTTTGTCGTTCCAGGTGCACATTTTCCAAGATGTGTACAGTTGGCAATGACACTGTTAAATAATTTTCGCTCATATTGAATTTTTTAAAGCCAGAACACAGCGTAGTAGAATGAGATGTCGTAATCCGAGGTTTCGGTTGCCGTGGAAAACCTTTTTCTATTTATTGTAGAAATCCTTGAAAAAGGTTGCCCGCTGCAACTGGAGCGCCGGACTACAACATCTTATGAAACTACGCTGTGTTATGGCCTTAAAAACTCCATATTTTAGACTACATGGCGCCTAATCTTTTTAAACTTATGTTGTGTCTGCTGAACGGTAGTGCAACCCTGTGTCGGTCCTTGGCTTCCTGCTCCGCCCACTATGGCATATCAAAAGGCACGGTAGCTTCAGACAGCCCTTTATGGAGACAAAGGAAGATTATTACAACTGTATTTATAGGGTACTCACAGAATGTCCCACAAGGTTGTGCCAGAATCTCCGTGAATGGGCGAGAAGCGTCGAGCTAAAGATGCTCTATCCAGATTGGCTGGCATCCTGACCAATCTGGGCATTCCTTCGTTTGGTCCGTAGTCCGCACGTGACACATCCGTCCAAGTGATGTGCTATTCGGTTATTAGGAGCGGCTGGCCTCCGGACACTCTATCCGATCTGGATTTGGCTTGGAACTCCTAATTTTCACTTCTGTTGTCACCAAGCCCATAAGCACACAATATCCCCACACTTAGCGCAACAATGCCCACTTGACTTTTTCTCCAAGCAAAAATCACCCTCATGTCTCTGGTTGCAGCCCGCACCATTTCAGCACTGCACAAATGGAATGACTGTTTTATGTTTATGTGTTCAACAAATGTA
Source organism: Opisthorchis felineus (assembly GCA_004794785.1). Taxonomy (NCBI): domain Eukaryota; kingdom Metazoa; phylum Platyhelminthes; class Trematoda; order Opisthorchiida; family Opisthorchiidae; genus Opisthorchis; species Opisthorchis felineus. The sequence goes on along the minus strand of SJOL01006458.1, from coordinate 354,559 downwards.
CTGGGGGTGTAAGTGACAGACATTTGGCGACTTACTAACCTCGGGTTGCAGCAGGCCATGCAACCTAGGCGAATCGCACACTCCTTTATGTAACAGTGGCCCGAACAGGCGGCTTGCATCGCACATGCAATGGCCTGCAGGAAGGATGCCCCCATGAGCATGCACATGTTTTCTCGTAGCTTGTAAAATTCGTTTGTGGGAGGTGAATTTTGATAGATCCCTCTGCAAAAATGTGCTTCAAAATTAGGAATGTAGATCAACTCGAGCGTGAACAAATACATAGACATTCAGCTCCGCCCCTCAAGTATTGAATTACTCATTATTAGGTCCGTCCCAGCTCAGCAATATTTGAGTTTACATTCTGAGCTCTCTTTTTCATAGAACAATTGAATACTTGAACTAGACTTTGTTTAAGGTTTCCCCATTGAATCAATGGTAGTCAGCGGTTATTTTCCCTATTTGTTTGGCCAATTATGTGTAGTGTGACTTATACCGGTTTACCATGAGGCTGTTTTGCTTCTCTGACATACGTTCTCCGGTTTCTTTGCTGCCTGCTTTAGGTATTATTACCTTCTAGATACTAATGTGGTAGTTTTGTTGTGTGCCCATCTTCGTTTACAATTTAGGGTGTCTGCTCCGATGGAAAAGTGCCGGCCCGGGGATCGAAACCAGCCCCCACGGATGTTGCCAACTCGACTTCTCCGCAAGCCCTATGTTTTAAAACTACCTTTGTATTCCATCTTACCTGATAGTGCTTGCTGAGATTTTGTTTTAAAAGGACCTAAGCGCCCATTTCAAATGACACTTGGCACATGCTACTTTGCCAAGTTGCCAGCTAAAGACGGCAGATAATTTCCGTTTCGTTGCGATTCGGAAATACCTCCCAATTGTCTGCCGCACCGTTATCCTTGTATACTGCCAGTTCATACTGATTTATTGCCCGTATTCGTAGGTTTGTACATAATTCGGTAATTACTTGTCATTGCCTTCAGAAAGCCTCGCTGCCTCACTGTCCCTTTCCCGCTCCTACTTCCTCTGTTGATTGTACGTTCCACTTAATTCCCCACTTAATTGTCCCATTCGTTCATTGAACCAGCTGTCAACACAGTATCTGCTGCCTTCACCCGTCTATCCCTACTGCCCGCTGAATATGAACTGCGTATATTTCGATCGCTGTAGTCGTCTTCTAAGATCCTTAGCCGCACGGATACTACAGTAATCATGATTTATTTTGATCGTTTACGCTTCTGGGACTAACGGATTTATAATTTTCTTGATATGAGTTTCACTCGGATTAGCGTGGCACCTATTTTGTGTACAATACCATGGGCTGGCATGTCTGCTGTGAGGTTGTTGTATATTTGCTCTGATTTTTCGAAGCTAAATCACTTTTTATCGTTTCAGTTCGCAGTGTCAAAGTTTTGAATGAATAAAGTCTAGCTTCCTAGCCCTCAGTCTTCTCCGTTCTTACTCTGATTGTCACCGCACTCCATTCCTCGTCAGACACGACAATTTATCATTCCAAAAGTTTTCATCGAACAACGGATCGATTCTTACGTCATGAGAGCTTCGATACTAATCCCAATGCTCACGACTCGGCAGATATCTGGGAGCAATGGTTTTGTACTTCACGAATTTCATTGAGTAAATTGCTTTTCATTCGCCAGATAAACTGAAAACCTTGTTCAACTACGTTGCTCCTAGAGTCTGCCACTTCATCAAAGACTGTAAAGATTATGAATCAGCTATTGCAACCCTGCGAGAAATTTATGTACAGCCGAAAAGTGAAATTTTCACCCGGCATCTTTTGAATACTTGTAAGCGAGACGGAGATCAGAACCTTGATCAATTTGTGCAAAAGGTTCGCAGTTTTTTTCCATATTGCTCAGAACAACAAAGCGATGAAGCATTACAAGACGCATTTATCAGTAAACTTTATCCGAAAATTACTCGCCAGAGGCTATTGGAGTGCACGTTGCTGGATTTCAAAACCGCACAATCATGCAAAATCCCTCGAACTAGCTCAAAAACAGTCGTTTTTGGGGAACAATCAACTCCCCTGCGCTACCGTATTGAACGACCAGCCAAGGTCTCCATGTTCTCAAGCATCATCGCATGAACAGATGGGTGCTGTTAGTATAAGGTCTTCATGTTTCTTCTGCGGCTATGCTCGTCACCCGCGTTACAAATGCCCCGCTAAAGATGCGATCTGCAAAAACTGTGGAGAGAAAGGGCGTTTTCAAAAAGTATGCAGACCTACTACTGGTCCGAGAAACACCTCATAAGTTTTAAGTGCACTATCTTGCGTCACTACTGCGGCCCCGGAGTATCTCAAAGAAGCATTCACCGACGTGAAAGCCGATGGAGATCCACTTCGAGTTTCTTTTGATACTGGTAGTTCAGAAAGTTTCATTTCCGAAAATGTAGCCGATCGTAATCAGTGGTCTGTACTACCTTCGTCATCTGAGGCCACTTTGGCATCCATCCAGCACAAAAGCTCCACTCTTGGACATTGGGTTTAACATTGCAATATAAACAAATCATGTATCCTCCTTTCAAGTTTTTAGCATTACGTGATCTCTGTGCGGGTATTTTACTAGGACATGATTTTCTTAAGCTTCACAAATCCTTAAAAATCTTATTCAACGTTGATAAACCTTTCTCGCTTAGTGGTCTAGTCATGCCAAAGTAGAACCTCGCACTTTGTTTGCGCATCTTGATTCAAGGTGTAAGCCCATCGCCATAAAGTCCAGACGGCATTCTGCAGACGGCCAGGCCTTCATTGCTTCTGAATTAAAGCGTTTACTCGAACAACAAATCACTGAACCCTCATAGTCCCCATGGAGGGCGCAGGGTCCGTCATGACAAATGAGCGACAGAAGAAACGAATGGTTGTTAACTGTAGTCAAACTATAAACCGATTTACGCAACTGGACGCTTATCTGCTCCCCAGACTTGAAGATATGAGTAGTAAAATAGCTCAGTATCGTATTTTCAGCACGCTTGATCTCGAAAGTGGGTATCATCAAATACCCAGTGAGGAAAGTGACAGAATCTACACGGCTTTTGAGGCTTTCAACAATCTTTATCAGTTTCGTCGAATAACTTTCGGGGTAACGAATGGAGTAGCGTGTTTTCAAAGGGTGATGGATGACATAATACGCGCTGAACAACTTACCGGGACATATGCCTATGTGGATAATGTTACCATTTGTGGGAAGAATCAAGAAGAACACGATCGCAATCTTGAGTGTTTTCTCGCCCTTGCACAGAGTACGGACTTCAGTTAAATCATGATAAAAGCACAATTTCCACCACTAAACTCAGACTCCTTGGCTATGAAATTACCGAAGGTATCATCAAACCAGACCCTGAACGCTTCAAGGTCTTGCAAGAACTGCCCGTTCCGAAGGACATGAAATCCAAACACCGAGTAGTTGGCTTTTTTGCGTACTATTCTCGTTGGATAAGCCGTTTCTCTGATAAAACCTACCCAATCACTCACAATACAACCTTTCCTGTCCCTGAATCTGTTATGAAAGCATTTGAAAGTCTCAAAAAAGAGTTGGTGGATGCAGCCGTGGTCACTATCGATCCCAGAATACCTTTGATACTCCAAACTGATGCATCTGATGGTGCGATTTCCGCTACACTCAATCAAGATGGCAGACCGGTCGCATTCTTCTCGCGTACACTGTCTTCCAGTGAAAAACTTCATTCTGCTCTTGAGAGAGAAGCTTGCGCAGTTGTCGGAGCAGTGCGCAAATTGAAGCATGATCCACTTGGGACCCATTTCAAGATTGTAACCGATCAGCTGTCCATTGCGTTCATGTATTCGGTACAACGAAAAGGAAGAAATAAAAATGGATAAAATCCAACGATGGCGGATGGAGTTGTTGCCTTTTTCTTTTGAAGTAACCTACGGACCAGTCATACAAAACAAAGCTGCTGACACGCTCTCTCGGACTGACTGTGCGAACACCTCATCTCAGCTAGATCTAAAAGGCTTTCACGCAACTTTGTGCCCTCCTGGAGCAACACGCATGATGCACTTCGTTCGTGCCAAGAATCTCCCATTCTCCTCAGAAGACATCCGACTTGTCATCAAGCAGTGTCATTTGTGTGCGGAATGAAAACCACGTTTCTTCAAACCACCTGGTGGTATACTCATTAAAGCCACACAAACAGTTGAGCGTTTAAGATTTGACTTCAAAGGACCACTGCCTTTGACGACTCGAAATAAATATCTACTAACGGTTGTAAACAAGTATTTCCGTTTCCCGTTCGCCTATCTTTGTCCAGATATAAGTTCGTCTACGGTGATACCATTTCCTGTGCCGCTCTTTGCTACATTTGGAGTACCCACTTTTGTGCATTCTGATCGCGGTTCATCACTCATGTCGGATGAGATTAGGCGATATCTTCATGAAAAAGCCGTTGCTATTGGTCGAAGCACTCCATGCAACCCCAGGGGGAATGGTTAGTTGGAACGATTAAATGGAACTTTGTGGAAATCTACTAAGCTTTCATTATGATCAAAAGGTCTTCAAATCAGCCACTGGGAAACCGTTTTAATAGACGTGCTCCATTCGATTCGTTCTTTGTTGTGCACCGCCACCAATGCCACTCCACTCGAACGAACGTTTCATCGTGACCAAAAATCCGCAATCGGTACGTCATTCCAGCAGTGGTTGCTTTCGCCAGAGCCAGTTCTGATGTGGCCAAGTACATGATCTCCAACGTATGACCCCGTAGTCTAAAAGATTGAGCTCCTGGAGTGTAACCTTGAGTACGCATATGTCCGACACCCTAGCGCTATGGAGGAAACGGTCTCCCTATGCCACCTGGCACATTCCGCAGATTATTAATGCGCTCCAGCATCCGAACATCAGCAATCGCAGCCCAATACTGATTCGTTCATTCAGCGGAAATTATCTGACTCCTCTGCTTCAGAAACTGAAATGTCTAATTGCTTTGAACAACCGTTGGTGGTACGACAACAGCGGACAAGACCGTACTTCTTGCGCAACAAAGAGGGCTGAGATTATTCAATTATAAAACGAACTCCTGTGGTCATTTATCTAGGCGGGGTGTGGATATTGCATATTTGCTCTGTTTTTTTCAAAGCTAAATCACTTTTCCCCATTGCAGCTCGCAGTATCAAAGTTTTGGATGAATAAAGTCTAGCTTTTTGGTCCTCAGTCTTTTCCGTTCTCACTCTGAATGTTTCCGCACTCCGCTCATTGTCCAACACAACAGAGTTGTTTAGTAATTTATTGGTGCTTGAGATTCGAAAGTAAAAACTGACTGAATGAGATGGTACTTTGAAGACTTCAGTTTCTACGGCATTTCTTCCAACCCACAGCTTTGGTAGATTCTTTGTTTTTTTTGTGTATGCAGCATCACTACATGCAGGTCAACAGTCGTTCAGCTTTGTCCGGTGTTATTCAATTATTGACAGAGAACAGAGGATGGCGTGAAATTGTCTTTGCGGACCATAATTACCTGGAATTTACCGGGGAACTTTTTTTACTTGCTTTTGTTTGCCCCTGAGAAAAATGACATAAGCAAGAAGCTATTGCTAAAATATGCAGACGGTTGTGTAATCCGGGTATAAACACGTCAAAATGATCGAACGTAACAGACAGGCAGCAGGGTAATTACTGCTTCCCCTTAATGGAAGTCAAATGTTCTTCAACTGAAAATTTTTAATAATTCGCGTGGACTTTTTATTTCCGGGTATATTGTTTGAAAATTTATTCCCTAAGTGGTAGTGAAGTAGGTTGTTTTCCCGGTTTCTCATGACGAAATGCATAACATTTTGTTTGATTTTGTAAAACATGTTCTATAACTTACATATACTAAAAATGGCACACTGAAACAACACGACGAATGTGGTTTTCATGGACTTGTTGTCTTACAAACGGCAACTTACTACGGACTGTAAAATTCTTGCTTCCATTTCAAGTACTGGGTACAGAATTTTTCATGTCACGAATCACCCCTTCAAAGAGCACTTAAGACCGGATTTGTTCGCTTATGCAATTATTTCTGTACTTCAGAGCAACTGGGCAAGAAGTTAGCTTTTGTTAAATACCAACATTTCGTTGTTTCCTCGTCAGTGCAGCCTAGGAACGGTCGCTTCGTAGCAGAACAAGGGACAAAACCATTGTTGGAAGTAATCCTTAGTCAAACCACCAGGTTTCGCTATTTTATTGCCAGAGCGTAAATAAATCACCCACCATTACTTTCTTTTGGACTTACAAATAGCGCTTCTCTAAGGCACTATAATAAGAGTTTTATGGGATGTGGTGAAATTACATAGATAGCTTGCAATTCTATTAGGTAAATCATTCCTGTCTACCAAAGTAACCGATAAAATATATATTTCATTGCCGATATTCATCCAGCAATTAATGATGCAGATGTTGTGAGTGATAAAAAGAGTCGTGAATATAATAGAGAACAAGAGCTCACGAAACAGACTTGGAGTATGCACCAAGTGTCTTTTTTACGACTGGGAGGGTAGTTGTATGCTCCAAATTGGCTACCCTACTTAGGTTTATACTCTTAATTTTACTGGGTTTTAATTAATTGACGAGGAATACAACCGTGCGGTATGAATGTGTGAAACCTCTTCTCAAGTTGCTTTCCTGTCATTCTGTTAATATTTTGACCGCCACCGTTTTTGAGTGTTAATCAAAAGGACGAAAGTTCTCATAGAGAGTCAGTCGATACTTCGCTGACGGTCTACAGTTTTATCTTGGGGAAGGTCATATGCATTGAAGCAGATAATGTTCTCTTTAATTTCTGGGATATACCTTTCCTGTCCCTGAGTAACTCTGCCGCATCTTAATATATAGACCCATTTCATTCCTAGCTGCTTCTGTTTAGTGCTGTTGCCATAACCCAAGTAGTAAATCAACAATCGTTATATTGTGAGCATGAAAATGCTGTGGCTTTTCCAACAGGTATCGATTATTTACAACTGCTTGGATGTAACCGGTCAGTTTAAATAATGTAGCGAAAATAAGAACGTGAGATGCGCATCAGTTTCTTACGCAGATGCCAACTCCCAAACAAGTGCAACGTGTAATGGATTTGTCTTCGGTCGCTTGTAGACTCCATAGGATATAAATTCGGACTACTAACATGCTACAATAATCTGACCGGTGAATAATCGGAGATTCTAATAAGACAACTATTCAGTTACCTGAGAGCATTACCTCGAGTGCAATCCCATCACGCCTGAGAAAAATCACTCATCCCGAAATGTAGAAAGGAAGGTATTACATTAAATAGATCGGAATCTGGCCATACGATCTTAATCTCCGTGTTCAAAAGGATCTTCTGTGACCTTAGAGTTTATGGTAAACTGCGAGATGCTACGGTTCCATGACCTGAACTGCCATTGAATTAATCAGCTGAGATTTGGCCCTACAATTGAATTCGGTCTCTACCGGAAAGTTGAGAGGCACTCTACAGTCGTTCCACCTTTATTGGTTATCACCGGCAAGGTGCCGCTCACGAACCTCCATGATGGTGTCAACCAGCGCGTTTTCAGTTAATAGTTAAAAAATAGACCATGTGAGCATGAGCGACTGATCGGCAGTGATCAATTCACCCTTAGAGGTGAGATGACGCTACTCATCCTTCGTTCGCCGAACTTATCACGTGGTCAAGTGCTTACTGGCTGTTTGAGTGGCGACTTCTCGGATGGAAAGTTTACTCGTTGTGTGCACTATTACCTCTTGTGGGATACTTGCAGTTTAATAACCGCATGAGGGGGTTTGGAAATTCTCCAATCGAGATCTTGTCCCGTAATGGAAGTCAGTCTAGTTTGAAAGGCTGAGAAGTACTGCACACCTGATGCGTCCTTACTGGGAATCATCTGCAGTGCGCAGCATACGAATCTCGAGCACAGTTCCGGCTGACAGCTGATCAGTTGATCATCTGCTCGTGGTCGAACTGCGTAGTCCTTAACAACTGTCAGCGAGGTCGTGCGTTTGAAGCTTTAAGGAAATATGCGCGTGCAGTGTGCATTAATGATGCTTCCCGGTAAGTACGTAAGATATATACAGCATCCCTGGGCTGTTCGACCAGCAGTGTCTACCTAAAGAAGGTGATCACCATCATCATCGGGAGCTCAGAATTAGATTTAAAATCAGCTGTTTTGCTGTGGTACAACTACTATTTAGTTGGAGGCTTTGTTGCGAAGAAAAGAATAAAGTAAATGGGGAAGAGACTTAGTGACAGCCAACTACAATTATTCCGAGGTGCCTACGTATACAGACACTCACTCAGGCAATGTGGATAGAAACTGACAACAAGAACGCCATTGACATCGATCAACAGCCATATCTCGCAGCGTCTTCAACCAGGCGCAATGGGGATCACGGAGACCCCTTCCTGGAAGGCATTTCGCACTCTTCCAGGTCAAACGTTGGCTACATTTCTGCTTGAATAACACTTTTTGGCCAACGATGATTCGGCACGAACAATACCGCAGGTTTTGGTGTGGGACACATTTCTGGACGGAAATGTTTGAGGAAAATTGACCCATGGGTCTCAGCTTTTACTGTTAGCGCACAGATGCACATGATATTATGTGTTGCTTCGGACTACGACCTCTTGGTGTTGTTTCTATCTTATCTCTGATCTTGTATCTTTGCAGTGTACACTGAAGCCTAAAATCACAAAAACTTTCCTTTGAAAAAAAGCAAAGATAAAATACTGCTAACTGGATAACTCAGAAAGCATTGTGGTAATGCGGTTAAGCCGTGAGTTTTATACAATAGCTTGAAAACTTCCGCCTCCATTCTTGAATTTATTTGACTACTCTATTATTTAAAGCACTGTTAGTTTATGATGGCTACATCCGATCATGTCATATCGGTCTCAGAATGAAGCGAGGATATTCTCTGGTAAAGAGCACGTGGTTTTTAAAATCAGTTTCTATTCGACCTCTTGCTGCGGGCTTAAGTGGACCATTCAGCGATTAGTCTTGGACGTTCAACTTTGCTTTTTATCTTGTCAACTTACTAAAATGCTCAAATGTAAGCTTAGGGTAGTACCCGGTTATCCGGCTAGTGAATCGCTTGGGGATAAGTTAGCCTCACTTATCAGTGTGATGAGAATAAATCACTTGTCAATACAGTGACGCCGGCACACAAATGATCTCCCTTGTGCTCTGGCTCGCAGTTCACTCTTCTTATATTGAACCTTGTTAAGAAGACTGCTTCATTTTGAGGACAATCGTAAGCGAATCCATTGGTGAGCGTTTTTCTGGGAAACTATCGAACGCCTACTCCCAATACGCAGCATTTTGACTTTATGTTTTCCGCGGAAAATATACACCTGAAGACAAATATAAGCAGGCTGAACAAAGTGGGTGCAAGATGATAACTTCTACCATTAGATGGCTTTTCTCTGGATTAGGAAGTTAATTCAAGAGAGAAATTGTGACCTTGTGGTTTAAATATCAGATAACTAGTAGAAATAGAGAACTTGCATGAAGATCATATAATCTGCTTATGCTACATGTATGGTTGATAAAAGTATTTGCAGCTTCGAAACAAAATTGACCAGTAGAAGAACACTTGGCCGCCGAAATTGGCAGGCTGCAAACAAGGGCAGAATACTTTCTGTGACTTCAAATTATTGATGACCGTCCCAATTTGTACCCAATCTTAGTAGCCCGTTGTCCTTGAACATCTATTCCACGCAACTGGATGAAATATAACAAGACTCACTTTCAAAGTTTTATTTATTTTCCTACAAATTGTGTCCTTCTACCTATCGTGACAGTAGCTAGATTCCTGGGTTTCCTAAGAGTAATGTGGGGTTCGCGACGACACATCACTAAACACACTTGTATTGACATAAAAACGAACAATGACCGTTGCACCTAAAGTCTGGACAACTAGGGGCTGCAACCTATTTATTATCTTGAAGTTTATCCACGAGATGATCATAAACTTATTAGTATGGCGCAAGTAGAAAGACCATACTGAAAGCAAGCATATGGTCACAGGTTTGGTGGCAAGCCAGAACAACCGTTGCCTCTCCATCACGTACACAAAGACCCTTGGTGCTTGGGAGAACTCCACCTGCGTAATCTGACAAAATACTGCATGATTTTATTTGACCTTCTTAAATTTTTATTAGAATGGGCTCAAAACATCCAAAGCTGTGCTTGAATAGCTGGTGCACATCACGCTGGCAAGACCTACTGCTGACTACATTGTTTATTGTTGCATTGAGAGCACTTGGCTGAAGTAACGACAGTAGGGTAAAGTGGTCCTAAAAATATATCTTGGGATGTAGACCGTAGCCAATGAGAAGGCTACTTGATTCGGAGAACCTCGGGACTCGACTTCTAATGGGTCATCTGAATTATCACTTGAGGCTCTTAGGTAACCAGCTGTGAAGTACGCGCCTTGTGAAATTAGCGTTTGTCGATTATTTGTCGGTTGATTGACTTATTCATCTGTTATTTCGCTGATACAACACTAACGCACTAAACTTTGGTAACTTAAATAAACCCATTTGCTAGGCAGAGGTGTTCGTTCAAGGCTGGGAGAGGAAAGTTTGTATTGCGTTACAAATCAATGGTTGTGTGAGGATCGGAAGGAAATGCATATTCCCGGCAATTCGCTTCCTTGCTCAAACCTCAATTGGCCCGCTCGGTTGGTGCTGCTAATCGTAGAAGTAGTTGGGGTAGTTAAATTCACATCCTACCTAGGTGTTTTTTTTCTAATTTTTCGTTTATCACAGCTATATCAGCTGTTAGTAAAGATAACAATCTACTACTCTTTCACAGTGCGTGCGTCAGAGCAGTTCTGGAATTGTAGTTGATCGTAATTTCCTGTAAACATAGAAGGTTATCAGCCTGTCAAAAGTTTGCCTCACCGTGCGAAAAATTGCTCTACAAGTTTTGTCAAATGCCCCTGATAAAATAGTAAACCAGTATGTCTCTAATGCTGCATCCAACATCAAAACTGTTCTCTTTATTAGAGTAGGTGACCTCATTGAGTCTAACCCCAAAACTCGACCTTTGCTGGATGTCCGTGGTGGTCCACGAGGTAACCATGAGACAACCAACTTCATCAAATCGTCAGGAAGCATCCTGATCCTTCGTGCGCCAAAGTCTGTCTCTTTCAAAAACTTTGTGGTCCCCAGGGCAAAGTTTATAGTTCGCAAGCGAGCCACCTGAAACATTGGGTTCTTTTGTCCGTCATCTCTTAGGAAAAACTGATGCCGCGAACTGTGAGTATTTGAATTGCTCTTGTTAATAAAGATAAACCAAACAGGATTACATACATCCTCATTACTGTACGACACCCGGCTTCACACGTTTATTCCGGATTACAGAGGTCAGTAACTATGGTCTGAAGTAGCTACGTCAAAAGCTTTTGTGGATACCGTGCCGGCCGCCGTATTTTGCTCAATAAAGCCTTAGCAAACACCAAAGTTGTTCGTTTGCGACCGTGAAACATCATGAACATATTCTTGTTTGCCTGCGCAGCCGTGTTCCGAGCAGCTAATTAATGGATTTAGTTTGTGAGATCGTAAGTCTAGTTTTCTTGAAAATTCTGATCCATACGCAATTCGGCAGTTCATTTGCGTTTGTAGTGAAGATTTCACAGACATCTGGTAGGTTTGACAAACATGCACCCGCTCCATAGTGGCCAAGAAAATCAATCATGTAGGAATCACGCAATACTCAAACCCTGCGTCGTCCGTAGAAATACATGGCACCAAAGCAGCGTTCGATGCTTCGCTTCACAAAGGCAACAAGATAGTGTTGTCCTTCGCTGAAACCTCGTCCAACGAGCTACAGGAGCCAGCCCTATGTAAGCAGAAATTTCCGACCCAATCACTTTAATGGACGAAACACCTCGTGACCCGTGTGACCCAAGTGACCGTGACCCGTACCTAAGAGATGGTAACAAATACTTTCACAGTGATGACCTTATGCGTACGCAATTGAAAATAATAATAATTTTTCATGACATTTATCTTCTCCTTGTCCGAATGGCGAACAGTTCTACGGAGGTTTCGTGAAAATTCTGGTGCCGTTGAAAAAGAGCTATCTCCTTCTCAGTGGAAAAGCCTCATAGGCTGGAAGACATCCTAGGTTCCTCATGATATAACAACACCCTTCAAATTTTATTGGAGTTGGAAAATACTTTTTTAATGGCGGTGCGTGAATTCTGAATACCACAGAAATGGAGCGGTAAGCAAACTGAACGCACCTCGATGATTGACATAAATGGATTGCAATTAATGACCACTATTAACCTGTCATGGAAATTTTATGGTCAAAATTGACTGCGAATTTTTAATCACTGTGTAATCTGCCGTAATGAAGTTTTGAAGGGTAGTTGGAGTAAACATTTTTTAACGTCTTCAGTTCTCTTTAAATTCCACACTAATCATCATACAAAAGCAGAAATCGATACTTTTATCTCTAGGGCAATTTTTGCTTCAGGGATTGGCGACGAAAAAGCCGAAGATTCAGTAAAACTGATGTAAAATGGAAGCAATAAATGACATCGTAAGAAGTGGAACATTTTGGTTCCAGTAAAAAATCACTGGCTGCTATATTTTTGGATAGATGCATAAATAAATCCGTTTAACTAGGAGCCGACTGACAAACTAGGGGTGGGGAGTATCTCATGGGATTGATAAAATTTTCGGTGACAACCCTGCTCAATGGTCGCATATGGATGGATTTGAAAACGGTAAATAAGTACATCTGAGAAAAGCCATTGTGTTGTCACAGCTAGATTTGTTCGCTGCGCGGTCATCAACTATGTCCATCTGAAATTTTACTGGATAATGATAACCTGAATATATATGGTAGGAAGACGTTTGGGAAAGCTAGCAATAGTTGCGGATATCATTAGGTTTACGAGTTGTTGTAAAATGGCGGTTTAAATCTAGAGAGTTGGTTTTTCTCAACCAAATTTTGTGCTTAATTTTGAATAACCTTCATTAAAACAAGAATGGTTTCATAGGTAATTTTAGAAACACGCTGACTCCTGATTTTGATTTCGTCTGATTCCTTCAAAAACGTCAAGTATTCAGGGATCATATTTAGTTTATTGGAGATGCACCGCAATTCCGATTGTTTTTGATGAAGAATGGCCTCAACAAAGTATAACGTGCTTTCAGATCTAAATGTGTTGTCTGCATCCATCAAAACTGGTTCGATTCCAACAAGTTCTATGAAATGAGCAAATACTGGTTATTTATCACATAGCGGCCAAATAATCGAAACATTTCCTCCACAAACGAATCAGGTTTATAAAATTATCAAACAATAGTGCTCAGTTGTGCCTGGTCAGCCCTAAAAATGATGATTGTTGTGATGCATTAGTTAAACAAATGTTGAGCTGAAACGTTTTAGTTTCACTTCCATGCGCGAATTAATCTGCGAATGAGAGAGGAAGAGAAAATACGTTTCACTTTAATTTTCTACACATTTTTCTCTACAGGCAGCACAGTTATGTTTCTTTGCCGCTGTCAATGAGCCAATCGACGTTTTTGTAAAAAAGGGAAATTTATATAATGATGAACTGCTTATGCAAGGTTGGAGCAAATGCACGCAGGCAACAAAAACACTTCGAAATGATAGACATCTTATGGTTAACTGGCATAAAATACGTGTGCCTAACTAGATAGCTGCGACCGTTTCCTGTATGAAACCTTTTATGAAATACGAATTCGAATTTAACTAGAATGAATGTAGGTGGTAAAATGCGAAACCCGATGGAAGCGGTGGTGAAGTAATACTAATTTGCTATCGTAAAATATGCATTTATTGTCAAACGTTGATGATATATAAATTTGAAAATATCGATTGAAGTTTATACTCGCGGTAGTTTTTTGGCATAGAATGACTTCGCTTACAGTAGCAAATCTCAGATGAAATTGCCAAATCTCCTCATGCTTCCGTCAGTCCGTAAGTGGCCCAGAGGAAGAATAACTTTACAATACGAGTGAAATCACCATCTGAGAAGTCGTCACTCGATGAGCCACCAAGGGTTGTGGTTTCCATGATTGAAGAATGAGTGGAGCTATGTCCTGTCTAAGTGCGAGTTAATCATAGCGGTTCTTGGCGGAACGGTTCACAACACTGGCCTAAGGGTTTGTAGGTTTGAAACTCCATCAAGTTTCGTAAGGTGCACAGTGCTTCTCTGCTTTTCAGCATAGTTTGGTTCCACTTACCGAACGAAAATCCGATTTAAAACTAGGGACCAAAACAAAACTCTTTTGTGGACGGAAGTCAGACTCCCTACAGACCGGTGACATTCCCATGGATAACAGTTTCACTCAAAAATTAGACAGCTACATAGATCTCTGGCTCTTCAGCACTAATTAAACTTCACCAGCAAAATGAAATCTCGAGTGAGGTACGAAAACCCTCTCCAGAAAAAGAACCACCACCCGCTTCTGTTTTCTGTTTACGACCGCAGGTTAACAATTTGAATACGCGACTCGCCCTTAAAATTTGAAATGATTTACAGTCACTGTGGGAAGATTGTACACGTGAGTGAAAATTCAGGCCTCATTAACTTACACTTACCCGTATGCAGGAACCACATCTTACACGAGAAGTGTAATGTAGATTGTAACTGAAGCAACACAGACAGCCTCAATCTTTGGTGCAGCCTTTGCTCATGGGAATGGTACTCATTGGCTCTAGATTTGAACACTAATATCTGTCTTGCGATTTGCATCGTGCGTGTGCGCATGCGTACGTGTATGCGCAACTTAACGCTTTCACCTTGTTCTTGTGCTCGGACGTCAGTACTGCCAGCATCATGTAGGCCACACTGGCTGGATCTTAGATCCTCATGTTTCCACCACGCCAGAGATTCCAACAAAGAGCACCGAGTATGCGTAATACGGGAAATCGTATCACGAGACACTCTGTGGCTAAAGTCGTAATATACTATGGGACTGTGATGTGGAAACAGTGACCAGCATCGCTAGATGATGAGCCTCTCCCTATTTGTTGAAGCGGCGATGCTGCTCTCCTCCAATCAAGGATGAGTTGGAAGAAGATATTCCGCCGGCGCATTATCCTTTACGGTGGATATACCGATAAAAATTAAGACTGTGGTGCTGCTCAGCAAAGGACCTGCTACACATTAGGATTTAGATTTATGTGCTTCACTCCTCGCGTCCTCCGCTTACATCGGCCCCAAACACCTTGTGTGACCAGAATAGTCTCTCAGTTCAAAGATTTCCATCCTTACTCTGCAACACCGATAAAGGGAGTATGCCTGAAAGTGGGACTACTCCTGTCATAAAATGACCCAGGCACTATGAGGTGAGTCTTTTAATCTTCAGTGAAACATGGATGGGTGATCAACGGAAGGCATAAGAGGCTGGCCATGTTGCAGTGAAATATTATAAGAAATCCAGTGTGAACGTGCTGTCGGGTGTGCGGTTACAGATCACACATAAAATAACAATGGATGAGCCACACAATACGCCAACTCAAGACTGCTGACATCTGGTTCCCAGGGACTAGGTTATTTTTGCCACTAGATGTCGTGAAGAACAAACTTTGTGATAGCCTGTTTAACCTGATCAAATCCGCACCCATGTTCTGTTGGCTGGTTTCACTAGTGAGTCCGAAATAATTCGAAAACCTGTAAGATGAGCTCATTTGTAATCGAAACAATTATCGATGATTGATGGAGACTATTGCTAATGTGTGTTTTTGCTGGAACTTTCAATATTATACATATGGAGCTACATGGTATCCTCACCATCAGAAACAGAAACGTGGTTATTGAGAGCGACAAATTTACTTCAATTCTTAAGGTGAAGAGAACGTAAAAGAATGGGGTGGGGATGGGCTTGAAGCCAACCTAGCTCCACGTGATGAATCACTCTGGGGCGCAACTGATAGCATGGACGTCAGTAAAATCTGTCAGGTGTAATTACTTGCTACACATGGAGCTGAGCGCACGATGGTTAAAAGGACCACATCGGGGGTGACGGATTTCTTCAGCAACACCGAAATCCCTCTTATTTTTTCTTTCACATTCCTCTCCTAAGCCACGCGTTTTCTAACTCACCGCTTGCGTCATTCTGGGGAGTTGGTGTTTCTTCACGCGTAGTGCATGACCGAGTTAGTCGTCAGGGTGAGGCTGATGGATGTTTCTCGTAAATAATTTACCGACAGCGCAACGTCATCGGATGCCAGCAACGCTTCCTAGAGATCTGTGGTAGAAAACTGAATACCTTTTAAATCCTCTTCTTGCGGTGGCAGTTTCTCGCAAGAGAACAGTAACAGCTCTTAGTGTGGCCTGGTACATGCAATTTTTGTAAACCACAGATATATTCTTTTAATGCCACAAGTGACACGAATTGGCAAACATGTTTCGTGCATCGACTCATCAGGCACAACAAAACACCCGAGTTATGTAAAACTTCACAAACTCCAGTTATTCTTCAGGAATCACAAGGGAAATGGTGAGAGACTGCACGCCCTAAAGCATGACTTCGTAGTTCGTGGACGAAAGCCACACGCCGAAAGACAGTATGACGGTGATCAGCTTTTTAACCAATACCTGCGCCTTCTACTCGTTTTCTACTATTTGGGCAAACACGCCTGCATATCCTGGACGGACAGTTTGAACACAAAAGTTTTAGAGAGTTCTCACGTTTTCCGCATAATTCAGTTGATGATAAAATTGCAAATGCGAAGAGAGGGCGTAATTAGGTTTCAAAAAATCCTGGGGTATTCCTGTTTGTACAGGCATTCTCTTCAGTAATGTTCAATCGATAGAATTGGACGCAAACCTGAAGTCAATGTACAAGACTGGTGGTGTCTGTTCTAAATGAGCTATCCTAACACCTAATGTGGTGTGAAGATCTCATTGCT
>SJOL01006458.1:210399-319963 GCA_004794785.1 Opisthorchis felineus | reverse complement strand
ATAGTTGAGTTTCACTACGATGCAGAATCCAATTCCACCTTCGAATCATGGTCCTGAAGATACAAAGACATTTTTCGGACGGAATTTTCGGATTTGCACGACGGTTGGAAATCACGACTGTTACTCCGGGAGCTCGGGACAAGCAAGTATGACAAAGTTATTGATTTTATTTTCCCCAAATCCCCAAAGACTTTTCCTTTGATGAACTTGTACAACTTTTGAAGGATATTTTTTGAGAACCGTCTTCCTAACTGGACGTTCGCTACAACTGCTTGAAGCTGGTTAAATCGGACAGTGATGACTAGCATACGTATGCAAGCGTAGTGAACCGTCAGTGTGAAAGATTCAAACTCAGGGAAATGACAAAGGATCAATTGAAATGTCTCATCTTTATCTGTGGGCTACAGTCACCACGAGATGCCGATATCCGAACTCGATTGCTAAGCAAGATTGAACAGGATCCATCAATGAACCTCCAAGCGGTTACCACAGAGTGCCAATGTTTGCTTAATCTCAAGCACGACACAGCCATGATAGAACGCAATAATCTATCTCAGTCTGGCCATGTGCATACCGTTTCGAAAATTCTTCAAAGACCAGGTGCAAAGAAGCAATCGGCGGAGTTCAGTAACCCATCTACGCCCTGCTGGCAATGCAATGAATGGCATTTCGTCCGTTTCTGCCCTTTCAAGAAGCACCAGTGTCAGAAGTGCCACAAAAAAGGACGCACAGAAGAGTGTTGGCACACAACTTTCTCTCAACAAGGCAACAAACCATTCAAGCGAACAGTGCGTCCTTCAAAGCCACACACCTAACCAGTACTAGCCACTTTCAACCCTGATTGGAAACGTCAGAGCAAATTTGTGTCAGTTGTCCTAAATGACACACCAGTACGTCTGCAACTCGATACCGCCTCCGACATCGCAATCATTTCAAAAGATACCTGGAAAGTAATAGGTAGACCTCCTTTCAACCCTACAAATCGTGTTGCTCTAAACGCTTCTGGCCGCCTTCACCCGGCCTCTGAGGAGGGTCATCAGTGCCGCAAACTTACCCCGGTCAATCTCCGCAAAATCCTCGAGATCCTCCAGGAAAATCCGCACATCCCCATCCTCAGAAGGTTGCGGGATCTTCATCCATATCCTGGCGAAGGCACCAAATGTACGGAGGAAAGCCCTTCGCCTGGAGTCGCTTATTAGCAAACACCAAATAAACGGTTCAAACTGTTGGACAGTTTTTGAAAACATTCCCACTCGTCTTCTTGAACTTTCATGGATATTCATTGACATCACGCAGCTGTAAACGAGCACTGCAAAGCAGTTCTACAAGTTCCGTAACAAACTTCACCTTCCATTAACCGCGCGGCGGAGCTTCGAGAAACCCACAGACTACTCGCCTGCCTCATCAGTAGTATCCGCCATTACACTGCCAGGTATTTTGAAACTTGCGTATATCGGGAGATAACGCACACATATCATGTGCCCAAATGCTACAGCGACCACCTAACGAGTCACGAGAATATTTGCACATACACTCTAATATCAGGACGGTGGAGACACAGAGCAGTACAGATGGACATAGAATAAATGAATAAGATAATCTATTAGGAATATTTTGAAACACTTTCCGCCTACAAAATTGAATCACAAACAGTATGTACAAAAGGGAACACTGATAGCTACAACAAGGAAAGTTGAATGGGTACTCGTCCAACCGTACACCAAAATTTACCTAAACACACACTATGGCTACTAAAAAATTCAGGAAACATGCTACCCACAGAATCAATGCTACTTTGAGGAAGCTGGCTCATAGACCGAGGGGGGAAGATCGACCAGACCAACCAAAACAACCTTCACCAAATTTAGTGCATAGAATTTCATAAATACTATGTTGATCAAACAGGACGAAAACTACCTACAGGGAGCCAAGAACACAATCCAGTGATCGAGAGGCATGGTTGCCTGCTGATATTCATAAACGAGGATCAAGTATGACGGACATTCAATCTGTACAATGTGGAGCTATTTACACACGGGAACGCAAAACAAGCGATAGACTTCCTAGTGGCCTGCTTTTCTGTTACACACTCAAACAACCGACGAATAGAAACCGATCTAATCTACAAACCACTAGAAGCAACTAATCCGCCAACTTAATTGGGCAACACAAAGGGAATTGACCAACGGAAGAACGGAGCAGGCGACGTGAACGACAAGCATGAGCCGATGGGTCAAAAATCAACTCGAAAAAGCCGGAGAGACCAAGCTCAAAGTTACCCGAACGCCGATGAACCGGGGAGCTAGATGACTGTTTAAAAAACGGGGCCGAACATCTGAGCGACTAGTCACAGATTTTACCTCACTCCCCCAGGCCAACAGGCCATGTATAACCATATAGTATATATATATATATATATATATATCTGTCCAACGCTCGCGCGAGGATTCACCGTGACATACCGCAAACTTATTACTTAATGGTGTCATCTCAGCCGGTGATGAAACATTTGCGACCAAATGGTCAAGGTCAGGGAACAAGAGAATCAATCATGTGTACAAACTGAACTACCACCTCCTCAAAGGTATAGCTGCCTGTTTTAACCAGCGGGTCTCCACTGCAGCTCGTTTTTCTCTGTGGTAAAGGCCGATTGCTTTTCAGTCTTTTGTGACCCTACGGAGGTTTGCCCACAGACCTTTTCTTCCGCTGAATTTCATCGGAGTTGATTTTCAAATACGGTAAAACCAACAGCAAAAAATAAAAGTGGAACAGTTTGCCTCAGGTGCACAGGTCTCATAGGTCCATTCAGCAAGTTCGTTTACTTTTTGACGCGCATCCAGTTTGTTCAGTAAACGAAATATACACATGTAACTAATTCTATCTGTATTGAAGAATAGGGTGTTGATGTTGCAGGAAGAATATACCTGAGTGTAAAGCTGAGCGGGGTGGTTTCATGGGTGCTTCACATACTCGGTCAAATTTTCTGTTCCGAAAGTTCCCACTGATATTTTGTTTCTGTTTATGTCATGCACGAAAATCTTGCTAAGGTCTGTGAAACCAGTCTAACTGCTACCGATTTTGGGGTTCAGACCCGACTATATCACATACAATGGATTGTCTTCTCAGGCTGGCTCCAACAAAACCGTCAAGTACACCGGTACAAACATTTAAAAAATCAGCGCGCTTGGAACACAATCAGAGTCACACCGGAGACAGCAAAACCAAATTAATTCTTCTATCTTCGCATAATAGTCTACTCGATATCGAGGCTTAAGGTGCGAAATTATTGACCGTAATGTCCGTCGTTTGACCCTAACCTCAGAATCTCGTGCGCTCCTGTCTTGACTTGGGCAAACTGAGAGAATTTCGGTCCTTGTGGCATAGATGCTTGGCGCCGGAAAGATACTAAAACTAAACGACTATTTTTTTCGCTTTTGCGCTGCAAACATCAGTACATTGTGGGTCGAGAATAAAATTTTTACAATGCAGGACGCGCCTGTTAGGCACTTGGTGTTCTCGATTACATTAGTATAAACATCAGTGATTATTGATTTTGGTTCAGCTAAATTATTGTTTTCAGCGTTATAAGAATTTTGTTTGTCTGGCTCTCTTATGTCGTGAATATTCACAACTTCAAGTCAGTCCTGCTTTCATTGTCGTCACTGGCATGAAATAGCGGCATCATGATGACCTACGCAATACGGAACTTGAAGGCGGCAAGCCAACACCGGATGTAAATATTTGCTTTAGTCAGTTTGTCACTTCATGTCATGCACATCATCAATCCGAAGCAACACGATGGACATTTGCAAGCACAGATGAACACGTGAAAAACTCTCGTCACTATATCAGTGGACATTCCTATGTAAGCTCCGGTGAGGTATTGTGGAACCAACTTAACCTATCCAGGAAAAATAAGCAAGGATGAAAAATCTACAAACCATTCCACAATAAAACGCTTTTGTTTTAAACCCTCATTTTGAAGAGTGCTACGAAACTCCAATTTCCATGGATATTTAGAACCTAATTTGAATGTCGGATTTTATTAAATTTTTATTTAACTAAGGGCTTTCTGTGACGTTGTCACCCCAGTAACCACGTGCCTCCAAACTGAATTTTTCTTATGCTGTCTATCAACCACGGAGAGGAACCACTCTCCCTTCGACTGAGGCATTATTAGAAACGTACACATATTCTTTCCACTTGGAGCGGAGTCTACTCACATAAACGGGACAAGTTTTACGCACCCTACATATGCGTATTAGTACACTAACACTAGCTGGCCTTCTCCCCCATCATACCGAAAAAAACTCATGTACACTTGGTATATACCCATAAAAACGCGTGCATACTTGTGTAGTTCATGGATGCAGCTAGCTGACTTGTTCTCCGGAGAGTCTGTTTTCTTGCCGGTCTCTTAAAATTACGTTTGACGGTCATACCTTCAAGCGGAGACCAAGTCATGAGAAAAACTTGTTTGGATTTGTTCATTTGAAGGAAGACGGTAACAGAATGGTCTTACTTCGGAAAGGCCATACAAAAATGCGGACTAATTTGGCCCTGTTAAGATCGCTCCGTTCCGACGGGGGACTGTTTGAGTGAAAGACACCCATTTTGTGACTTGCTAAAGAAGTTAACATTGTCCATGTAGAGGCTCTGGTGTTTCGAAAGAGTGAATCTTTTGGTTTTGCATATATCTGATCCGTAGTAAAACTTGGCATCAGTATTTCAACAATGTTTAAGCAGTCAAAAATAATCCTGGTAAAAAAGCTCCTCCAAAAGCTGACGTTTCGTTCCAAGTGCCTAAAACAGTGCTGTTCTCCGCCTGTGTCCGACGTCGCTGTTTATTATATAGAGAGTTTTGTAGGAAAGGAAAAATTCACCCTTTGTAAGAAACCCCTTCTCAGAAAGCATCGCAGTTTTTCTGAAAAAAGAGGTAAAATGGCTAATTTTTAATGATAACTTAGCCGTCCTGTTCTAAAGCAACCTAATGCGACCAACTAAAATGTACCCCATGATGTGCCGACCAACTTCCAATAATGACCCTTTCAGATGATAATCTATGAAGAAAACCAGCTTTGTGAACAGCTTCCTACGAGGACGTATATAATGAGGCTGCTTTTAATGAGTGGAATGACAGAATCCTAAAGTCGTCACACAATTTATGTAGAGCTGACCATTTTATTGGTGGTCTTAAAGGGAAAATCTGAAGTATGTCTATACTGGCTTCAGTGTATTCTTTGGTCACTGTTAAGATGTAAGATTCCTCCGTTTGGATTTGTTTGTATAGCCGGTGCAGCACATTACCTCCAAAGTAGAACCATCTCCATATGAGACTATTCCGTTCAGTTAACTTCTTCGGGGTTAGTGTACTTCAGTGGGTGTTTTCTCACTTATAGCATAATGCCTCTTAATATAATTTTTTGATGTACCTTTCTGAACGGAAATTACCGTGGCATCACAAAGTGCCACAAAGTTTCATGCAGTAATGTAGACGTCAGCACAGATGGTCATGAAATCCGTTGTTCATTCCTTACTGATTCACTCCATCAGTTTGCCGCAAAGTGGCCTAATGGTGATATCACTTCGATTGGTCGTAAAACGGTTGCAACCATGCTGATAATGGAAAGTACTATTCATTGGGATCCTGACTGCTGTTTGACAACCCAAGGCCGTTTTTGCCATTCTTTGGATGATCCATCTCTAGCGGCCGTTCATATAAACTGAGCAATTGATATTCTTCTTATCGATGAATCTGCCTGTCCACTCAACTGCAACCATGAGCATTTGAACGCCTTTAAGATGGCAAAATAATGCAGGGAAAAACCGGTGTTTGAACCCTGATTTCTTGAAGTCAGTGACGATGATACTAGGCAAAAACCCTTGTGAATAGGACCACAAATTTAAAAACCTTGCTCTGGATTTTTGTGCAAGCGTTTCGCATGTCGAACCTGGCTGGCAAGATGTACTGCAGTGAGACTGCCTGCATCGTGAAAAGGATAGATGATATTAGCCAAATACACTCATTTGCAAACAAATTTGGTTTTGCGAGAGACTCACCTGGAACCCAGCTGAATCTCTCCTTTGCGATGCTTCCATGCAACAGAATGTGCTGCACCAGGCCGCCTCATGTTTCACTTGCTACGATATTCGAGATATCGCGATACATGTATATTCGTGATACACTACTCATAAGGTTGCTGAAAATCATTTGACAGCCCACGACCGGTTTCGCCGGTAGGCTCATTAGGTAGACGCAGTCCCCTAGTTTCCGTCAATCTTACTTTCGGGAACTCGGGGGCAACGCCTACCTGATGAGCCCCAAGAAGGGCGAAACCGGTCGTGGGCTGTCGAAGAATTTTCAGCAACCTTATGAGTAGTGCATTGCGAAGATAGATGATATGCTTTTTGGGAAATGCTGAGAAGTTGTGCATGCGACGTTTCAGAGTTTATAAGCCACCCACACTGTCAACAAAACACTGATCAACCCTGCTTATCTATGGACAGTTTGATATTTGTCTGTCAATTTTTGATGTGTTTAGAATGGGCGCACATTGCACATGATTGAAAGCGGCGATTGGGAAGTTGCAAAGGGTCTCCGCATGTAATGTAAACAAAAATGTTACAGTACTGAAAATTTAATCAAACTTATTCTTTGCAGTGAATTTTATTCTGTGTACTGTATAATCTGCAACTGAACTTCTCGGTCCCTATTTATGCTGTAATCAGCTGAATGGGAGATGCGCGACGCTTTGAAGGAATAAAAACAAACTGATTGACAGCTAGTGAAGAGCTCTCAGCAGCAATATGATAAGTTGTTTATAAACAACACCACAGTGTTTTGAATATAGCAGCCTTCGTACAGTATATTCGTTTAAAGAATATCGTAAATAAAAGGTTCAGCTGAGATTCAGTTTGGTTCTCTGATAATAGCAGCTCCACTGTTAATTGAGGTCAGCATTCCACAACCGAAGCATCTTTCGCCAGGCAAACGGCAAAGCAAAAATGATGTGGGGGTAATGAGGAAACAAGGAAAATCCTGGCTGATTTCAATGCGTGCAGCATATGTTTCAGGAGGCATTAAAATTTGCATTTGCTTTCATGGAGTCATAATCATCCGACATAATAACCTAAACTTTCTCCCTGTTGAGCAACGGATTGTCTACTCACTCAGAAGGGGAATAAACAAGCGGTCATTGGAACAATTGGCCAGGTGGGAAATCAACGATATGGTGACGCAAATGCGCTAACAGTCTGTTACAAGTGTTATGTCCGCGAAATACTTTGGCTGGCCAAAAGCAGCTGCAACACGTTTCGTTCCAGGATATCAAGTCCCTTCGAAAATTTATCCACGAGACGCTATATGTGGGATATTTAATCTTCACCTTGGTCTATCCCGAACCGTCCCAGCACAGAGATGACGACGATATATTCCGGAACAGTTTTTATCTGCAGTACAAGAGGCTTTGAACATTCGCTTCCTAACCCCAAAAATGTAAGTTAAGACACTCCATTCGTGCGCCAGTATATCCGATCGAAATGTCCCCCAAAAGTCTACGAATTGCGTTCACAAAAAGCGGACTTCTACGTCACAGGACTTTAGGAAACCCACTGGTAAATTGATAGCTCGGGTGCTTTCATTGGTTGATCAGGTAGTCACTGATCTGTTTCTCGAGCTTAGCTATTAGATTCCAAACGCTTCGTCACCATTCGAGGTGGCATCACCAGTGCATGGTTTGGTGGTTAATTCCTGGGTACTGAAGTCGGAAAGCGACCAACCGGAACAAGAACAAAAGTTCTGAGATAGGAGCTACCCATCGCGCCCGTCGAATGTAAGGAATACAGACCACCACGCAACGCAACTCGGAACGGATCAAAGGCCTTCTGTAAAAGTTGTGTTTCAGCTAGCCCATTCGGATAATAGACAGCATCTAGTCCTTGAAAACTATATAAACCCATGTAAGTTAAGAGGGATTACCTACTGATGACGCACCGATGATGTTAACTCCATTTGTCACGAAAAGTTCACCAGCCAGTTGTCAGGCTCGGTTAACCGACAAACGATAAACTGATCAGCCAACAGAGGTAAGAAATCGCACTTAGATGTCACTGTCATGCCTCTGTTGAAAGCGTACCATTTTAAGGATTCTAGCCGGGAAGTTGCAGTTACGCACTCCTGAAAAATCAGTCAGTAGCACCGAAGAAAGAAAGCTGAAATTAGTGCAGCTATTTCAGTCGAACTTGTACGCACTCGGCTCTGCTTTGCGATTCACGTGTAGCGGCCCCACGTTACTGGAAACATGTACTGTCCTCTAGATCATGGGGTCATCCATAAGGCAGTGTCACGGAATAATTTCAACCTTTCACAGAGTTCTCTTCATGATATTTTCACTCCAAAACTCTCTAGTGAACATCCCGGGCGAGTAAAGTTACAATTTGTAGTGCATTGCTTTTACAGAAACTGCGTGGTCGACGGGACAGGCGATATCACCTTAATAGTGTAGGTGTGGGAAACGCGAGAACAAGGTTAAACTGAATGATCTCGAATCAGAATAGGGGCAAGGAAACCACTCAAGAGGGATGCTAAGCAATTCATACCACTAGTGAGGATCAGCTCTCCTTAGAGTAGTTAAGGCCCGATGATCTCTCACAATAAAAGACCTACCACCACTCCACTAAGCAGCAGTAATCTTCAAACGATTGTCCCACCAAGCAGATTGGGAGTTACACGGACGCCCCACTTGCTGGTAATAGTGTATATCACCACGCAGATAGGCATAAGCCCAGTCGAGTTCAAAATATAACTTTTATACAAGTACTTCAACAGAATAGCACGAGGCCGTACCCATAATCTTTCCTCTTGATGTAAATAAGTAAATGAGTGGTGCCTGACATCTTACTTCCGTCGCGTTTTTAATTCGCTTTGCTTTCCTAGTTTTGAAACAGCTGCTAGCCGTACAGTTCCATTTAAGGGTAGTCATATGTTTAGAGAAATTTTTGTTTGTGGTTATTTGTTATTTGCATTAGAAGGTGACAGCAAGCCTTGACATTATTTGCCCGTATACAACCTGGTGCAATGAAATCCATTGGCGTTCAACTCTTTTCGCTCAGTTTAAACCAGTGGCTGACTTGTACCCCCATACACTGCCCTGGGTGATGTTCACACATCGGCTGAATGGGTTCGCGTAAAAGAACTGTGTATCGGCCATCATTTATGCTCAGGGGATCCACGTTCAGGGCCATGTTAGTGAAGGTATCCGGTCAGTAACAAAACAATCAGAGCTTCCCTTGACCCTTTTTTGATAAAATCTTGACCGTTAGTTATTCTGGATGTAATCTTCTCACAGTGCGTATAGTTGGTGTATGAGGCACAGCAGAGTTTTGTTGCAGCTACGACCGACTTTCCTAGTTCGAATTCATATTATTGAAGGATTTTAGCAGTTGAAAATGTTATAAAATGAAACAGAGAGGTTAGAGTCATGAGAAACATGTAGTAATTGGTTTGTACCCGTTAGTTCAAGTTGAGGGGGCTAAGATCCAATGAATGACACAGCTGCAGTAAGTCGTACTTAGAATGACATTTTACACTAGTGTTTTACTGGCAAGCAACTGCTGGTGAAATAGATCAAAATAAGCATCACAAACGGTCGAATCCATATGACGCCACCACTGACTGGAAGGCAACCGAGATTATTCCACGCACTACAAAATTGGTGAAGAAGCTCCTTTACAATAGACAGGAATCACCCCATATGATAGTCAGTATTTCTTCCCAAATCTGACATTCTGTATTATAAGTTCATAATGGATTGCACATTTTTAGGGTCAAGAGTATCTGTGCTTTGAATGGTAGTAATTGTATTACCTTTCCGCTGAGTGGCGCTTGCAAAGTTTTAAAACGTTTTCCACTAATTTTGCAAGCTATGAGGAATACAATAATATTACTAGGCTGTGTAATAAAAGCCTTTAACAGACACCCTCGCCGGGTAAACAGAGACGAACCTCGAAACTGTATATCCTACGCGCAATAATGTATGTTTGAATTACTGCCAGTTTGAAGAGATTTGTATTTTTCAGTTGAGATTTCGAAGGGTCAGTCTAGTCTCTATGCTGAAAGGCTAAGGAGCACTGTACTGTACGTTTATCCTCGTCGATAATCATCAGCAGTGCGCACCTCACGAGAGTCTCGAACCCACGACTTTCGGCCCGGTGACTGAACTCATCCGTTCTGACACAAGCGATGGAACTGCAGCGTGATTAGCTCTCATTTGGAAAGAATAGAAAGTCACTCATCCTTCAATCACGGGAACCACAATACGTGGTCACCTAATGACTGGCTGCCTGAGTGACGAGTTCCATGAGTTTGGTGAGATGCACATTACTGATGATTCTCAACTAAGATGAAACAGCTGTGCAGTCCTTCTCAACTTAGCTAAGAGGACGGAATCTCAGTTAAACGTATATTTATTCATAATAAACCTAGTACATGTATTTTATGTTTGCAAGGTAATCCGGTAAATTAACGGCCAGTTTAATTCCACTCTCTAATAAGAAAATTGCTTTTCTAAATTTGGGGTTAATAGCATTGTTTTTGGTACCTGGTGAAACGGTCTGGAACCGTATTCCTGGTTGTCTTACACCGTTTTGGGATTGGAACAATAGATTAGACGCTTGAGCTTTCAAAGCTTTAATAAGATGTAGCAGCCCTTTCCGGCTGTTCATAGTAGTCGCTGACATCCTGTTGGCAGGTGTGACAGAAGTGACCTCATACCCATGGTGCGAAGTCCATTGCACGTCTGCCTCCAGCGGTACCGATTTAGATCCCGTAAGACCTGTATTGTCAAGGTTGGTGTTCAGTTAAACTACAGTAACACATTCTACCAAGTTCCTCTATTCTAAATCTTCGACTGAACAAAGTTAGCAAGAACACATCAAAGGGTCAAGTACAATATTATACCCACATAAAAAATTTGATACTTTTTCCCCCAGCAGAAGCTAAGTTTACGTGAAGCTCGTCAAATGAGTGTTCTCTAATAGTCTGTAATTACTCTGTCAGGACCGTACGCACACCGGTTTTCCACAAATGCTGAAAGTCCTGTCATTAATTACTAATAATTTCCTTGATTAAGCAGGAAAACAGGTGATATTTTGCAAATTATACAGTCTGTCTTTCTACTGTATGAAGTAAATGACACACTGTTTACATCACACAAGTTGTACACCAATAGAAAGACGGGACAAAGGAAGACACCTGAGTACGTGGACAAGCATTTGAAAGCGCCGGGTTATTTAGGGTCATGTGAACACACCGAGTTGTTGTACTGATCGAATGGCAGGAAAATCTCAATTATGTGGAAGAATTTTCACCATCGGACCTCCTAATTGTTACCCGTTTTAAACGGTTCTGGCCACCACATGCAATCTTACAAATCGTTATATGCGTATGTCCACGAAACCTACATGACCTAAGTGTTTCTCATGTATAGCTTGACCCTAAATAACCTGATAATTTTCAAAATGTCCAGGTGTTTTCACCTGCTTTATTCGCTGTCTTAATTTCGCGTTTCCGGTTGGTTTAAAGCTTTTGCAACGTAATCGATCATTCGCTTGATGGGCAGTCTTGAGAAGGTCAAGAGATTCATCGATATTTCAAAAAGCTGTGTGACTACACATAGCCAAGAAGTGTACCAGCGAAACGGGTGGCCTGTTAAGACACCAAAAAGCAGTAAGGCTAATCGGTTAAAACGCCAATTAGATCCAACACGAGGCTTGCGTTTGCAGTGTTTTATCGTGATGAACAAAATCATTCATCCAGAAGGGAACAAGTGAACTCAAGCAACGAGCTCCAGAGACCATCAGGAAGTTCAGGATAAATATGTATTTCATCACTGTAGGCGGTCGAAGAGTTTTCAGCAACCTCATGAATAGTGCATTACGTATATGCAATGTATTGTGGTATCTCGAGTATCATACCAAATGGAAATTGAGAAGGCTTGATTCATCACATTCAGTTAAATAAAAACATCTTAAACGAGAAACTCAGCTGCGAGTCCTCTGTAAACATGAAACTGGAATGCAAGTGAATGCGTTTGTTGAATTTTGTGCAATTTGGGTTTAAACAGAATAAAAGGGGCACGGACACTCGGGGACTGCGCCCACGTGCTGAGCTTCAAGAGGACGAAACATGTCACGTGCTCCCGAAGAGCTTCAAGGAATCTTATGAGTAGTGTGTTACGTCTATCCCTGAGCCGGTTTACTGCGCTGCTAACCTAAGTGGTTTTGCGTGCGAACCGGAGCATTTGCTAACATTTCAGGCTTTACTTTGGCAAAATATTACTTTTTCGACAGATGGCAATAAAACTCAGGATTCCCTCGTTCTGAACAATGTAAACCTGGTTATCCAGCTAGAAATTAGCTTTCTGATCACACCGTATACATACCACATTATTAAAAGATAGAAATAAGATATAACGGTTTTAAATAGTCGCCCTCAGTGCATACCTAAAGAAGCCGTTTAAACTCAGTCTGCCCTACCAACCCGTCGTCAGCAGCTCGAGGATAAAAGTTTTGTACGAACACCTCAATCAGACTGCGTCCAATCAGACGACTGCTTGTCCCTCTAGCAACTTCCGTCATGCTTTACTTGGTAAATTGCTTGGTTCAGTTCACTGTTTGCATCATTTTCCGAACAGTTCTTCCTTGCTTCACTTTTTGTTGACGGATTTATAGGTAGAACGACGCATCTGTCGGTTTAACGGGCGTCTGGAAAATCGATTTAGGAGAACTTCTGCAACCTACTTTAAATAAAAATCCACGATCGCGGCTATTTCGGAACTCATCGGTAGAGAGTCATGTGGGTTCTTCTAAGGAAGTATTTGAAATACTGTTCCGTAGCTGGCTGCTGATGCGGTGGCTGCTGATCTGTTCAGCTTAATTGGCAGTTGACTTGCGAGTCAACTATGACCAGATCAATAATCACCTTATCAGCATCGAGAAATTTCATCCGAGCTACCAATATTTCGATATATTACCAACTGTTAGGTAATCATCATTGGCTGTTCAAAATGCTGCCTCCATTGATATGCGCACACGTCTTTTGCTGTACATAGATTTGATTATCGTAGGCACGGATAAGGAAGTCTTAACGTTTTGATTGAGTACCGCTCGATTTTGCTTCTATCCAAATTTTTCACTCATACTTGCCTGTCTTACTTGCAAAATTCTGATGAGCAAATTAAATTTTAACACTTTACTCCGATTTATTCAGAAATCTAGCATATGCACATGACCCGCTGATTACAAACACCTTATTAGAGTTTTTCAATCGCCACTTGAGGCACAACCAATTAGTTGGTTAAAACTACAAAGTTAAAGTGAGATACAACCCATAAGACTCACTGCCAGTGCAGTAGCCTGGTGAGTTCGAGTCTTCCGACCCCTGTAATTTGGTTGACCGAGGTTAATCATGGGATTTAAGCGGATGCATGATTGTCACAGTTCGTAATTTGTAAGACGATCTCGGTCAGTTAAACGCTGTTTTAAGATATCACTTTATTCTCATGTTCTAAGTGTGACAAACCGATCCGTTTCTGCAACTGTATTTGTGTGACGAAAGAACATGAGCCCACTTGGCCCAGCAACAACAAGAGCTGTTTTGTGTAAATTTATCGGTACCTGAATTTCTGCCCACCCCACAACTCCTGAACTGTGTGGTCCTGGCCTGTTTGCACACACTTTGGGGCTTGTTGATAAGCAAACGAGGAATCAGGGACTTTATAGAAAGAGACAGTGTGAACCAGTCCCGACACTGATGTAATCGGGTTTATTTGCTAACTTACCGGGAGCTATAAATGGCGCTCCGATTGTTTTTAGACAAGCCTGAACAACAATCTTGACTTCCTTCACTAATAACGTGGCTTATTTCTCGCCCTCGCCCACGTACGACAAATGTTGTGCTATATTATCATCCGTATGTAAACATTGGCTTTTTGTGAAATAGCAAGTGAAACGCGAAAATATATCTGCTAGACATTTATTTGAATAAACACTTTTGGGTAGTTATTTGTCAGTACAATTTTCCAATCTAGTGAGCTCTTAGTTGTACGTGTGTGTTCGGCTTAGCATAGTACCCCATTCTTTAGATCACCGCACTGAATATCATTTAGCATCAGGGTCTTCTATACCAATCTTGTGATAGGCGGTCAGTTCATTAAGCACATCTGATAGCTGGAGCGGAGAAGTGAGACCACCGTGTAACAGGCATTTAAGTCTTCATAAGCAAAAACGGATCTAGACAGGTGTGTATTCATTCTAAGTGTATTGTTACTCGGAAAGCTGCAGTTTGTATGCAGGCAGTTCGACATTCTCTTCGCAGACTGTAATGCAAGTGAGAATATGCTGCCAAATTATCTGACAGTAAAACAAACACCAGTCGAAACCGTCGAATCTTGACTGATTTGATCACACTTCTTTTTTTTGAAAGCGTTTACATGGACCTTCCTCTCACTAATCAGCAAACGTCGAAGTTAGAGGTAGAAATTAGTGAGTTTTAATGTCTCCAGACGAAAATCACATGTTCATTCAACAGAATTGAAGAAGGGCATGCGGATGTCCCGGATCTTATACATTATTAGAATCGTGAAAAAAAACGGCCTCAAAATCCAAAATCCTTTTTATGGATGCTCGCACATACTCTGTTTTACTTTCAGCCTCGAGACTCCACGCCATTCCGCTTTAGAGTAACCCATTGATGATAGCAACTTGACGGACGATGAGACGTTTTCAAATATATTACCTTGCGGAAACAACAATAAAAATAGCAAATTTTGCTCGCTGTATTGTGTCTTAGGGCTTTTATCGGTGAATGGAAGCTGTCAAAAACGAAACGACCAAATTCCTTAGTGCATACAAAAGAACAAATCTGACGACCTAAATACAAGGAGGCCATTATCTGATCAGGAAAATTCTGAACGTTTTGTTCTGTGTAAACTTGTGCTACACTCCCGTTGATCATCCAGCGCCCAACTCAGCTTTCATGGGCAAATATTTCCACCGAAGAGAACGGAACCATGATAACAGAAAAGAAATATCTCACAAGGAAGTGAAAAAAAGTCATTAGGAGGCTTTTAACAGAAACCAGTGGAAAATCATTACTGGGAGATTTGACTTTCATCCACTATAGAAGACAATCATGCCTGTGAATAAATAAGTGCAAAGGAAAATATCGAAGCTGAGAAGAAATAATCAGCCTGAGAGTATGATGAGCAAAATTTTTTCATCTGCTTGAGCTTAACAGACTCTAACATAATAGAACTAACCACTTACTGGCGCGGAACAATTGGCGCATCAAACAAATCATTTTCTACATAGTTTGCAGTGCGTGACTTGTCTAAGTTACTGGTATCTTCCAATGAAAATCACATATGGTATAATTTATATTAAGTTTATTTTCAGTAATCATTTGTGTATAAAAACGTTACGCAGTCATGCTATTCTGATATTCCGACATTTTCTCCGAAGGGTGAAGTAAGTATCGTCTTTAAAGTATAAACACGGGAGATTTCAGGCGAACTTTATTTTTACCGCTGCAGACGGATTATTGCTGCTAACCACATGGATTACAATAACCACTTTTCTTCTTCCCCTTTCGTAATTACAGAAAACAGAAACGAACAGCAGACGTTTTGGGCGCAGTTTCCACGATTAAACTGGGAGTATGTGTTTCCTATTGTATTATAGTAAATATTTCAAATTATTCATGCACCGCCCACTGGTGTACATTGCACTCTCAGGTCTTTCGCAAAGTCTAAGAGCAGTACTAATCGTAGTGTGACACACACCAACGAGATTTCGGTGGCGGTTGCAGCATCTCAGTCTCCTCCAGAATACCACAAACTTTGGCGAGCGTTAAATACCCGCGAGTGTTTTACAGGACACTAGGAAAACACGAACTTTTACTGTGTTTCTGTTGCCTCCAATTTAGTGTACGAACCAAGTGACAGTCGGGGACAACCATGAAGCCCTTAGCCTCGTGGATTGCAATTCAATGCACAAGGGTTAGGGAGGCGAACTGGACCAAACGCCACACTCAGTCATTAGTGGGTGAGTTCAACCCAGGATTTCACGGCTTTTCTCAGGTATTTGAGCATCAGAATACATTAGTTTTTCGTTTTGACGATAGTGAGTTTGTCCAGCAGCCAATACAAAAAATTAGGCCACAAGTCAACCTACTTGATGCCAAACTGTATTCTACTAGACTTCCACAATCCCAGTAAGTACAACATAGTGAGAAAAGATGGACTTTTCAAAATCGCCTCGTCTGGATGGTACTTAGGTTAAGTTTAATCGCACTGAAAATCAACCGTGACAAAGACCAAATGTTTGGAGGACTAGAATCTGGATCGTTTGAAGACAAAAAGTGGTTATATGGCTATGTGAGCAGTGGTGTTGAACAAAACATTTTTCGGCACAAAGCCGAGCCCTGTACACGCAGACATGGCTGTATCGACTTGTTAAATTACTTTGAACGTCTACGACGGAACTGTACATATAGGTGACAGCCCCAGTCACGTGCTAGTCAGTTTTTGATTACAAGTGAGCACAAGCCTAGCTAACGATGAAGCCACCATATGTATAGGCAGGTGACTTGGTAGGTGACAAACAATTAAGAATGATAGACCTTAATCTGTGCTAAGCAGACCTGCTTAGTTTCTTTTAACTGAGCCTCGGTAATCAAACCAAATTAATTTCGACAAAATTCTTATTTTCACACCAATGTGTCTTTCACAGGAGACTCACCTGAATCCCAGATGGATCTCTGGTTTATAATGTTCTTCAACTAAATGTGCTGTACCAGGCCGCCTTGTGTTTCAGTTGATACGATATTTGAATATCGCAATATACGTAACAAACTACTCATAATGTTGCTGTGTGTGTTACGTCTATAAAACCCAATGAATGCTCAAGATGCTGTTTTTTCCTTACGCGAGTGACGTTGACGAGTGAAATTTAATTCAGCCTCTCACAATAGTTCACTCGGTGCACTTTCACACAGCCCTACACACAAGGAGTGTGTCACTGTACTTTGTGGGGCTCAGTAGTCTTACAGGTGGATTAACTGATGTGTTGTGACACCGTTTGTTGGTCGCTGCCCCGTTACTGTTTCCACTGGTCACGTGATACATCGAAGGTTACCCATCAGTTTTGTGGGTTGAGTAGAACGGCTGACCATTCATCAAGATTTCCCAGCCAGTTAACTTCACGGACGCCCGAAATTCGTTGGACAATTGCTTGTGATGAGACTGTGTAATCATGTCACATGTCTGAACATTCCTTTGGCTTTCTTGGTCTGACTACGATTCCAGTCACTCCAGGTAAAGTGAGTGACATTTGGACACCGGGGAGATCAATAACATCATTCAAATGTAAGTGCTCAGAAATGATAATTTAGGCGGGTCCACCGTGTGCTGTCCTCACCTGCCAAACCTCCGAATTTTACCCCTGATAAGGCCAATGCTGCTCCCCTAAATAATAAAACCAAGATCGTGGGAGGACTGTCCAGAGGTGTCCATTGTGCATACGTATATAATTTTATTGTCTTTAAATAGCGGAATGCTGTCGTTGAAGAAATCGGTAGTGACCCTATGGCGAATATCGATTAGGTTGGAAGAATTCGAGACACAGTGAGTGCCAAAACATGCGTTTGTCACTACGAATATCCGAGATCCGTATCTACAGTGTTGTGCAAAGCGTATATGTACGCAGCCCTATGTTATCGATGCAGCAACCACGTGATTTTGATCAGTAAACTAACCGCGTTACTAAACTGAGGTAAACTTACAAATGTGCCTCATCTGAAAGCGGACTTAGTGTGCGCACCATTGTTTTTTAGCGTTAACTCTTTACTTTCCCATGGCAAAGTGTAATCCTTTCACGGATCTGTGGTGTCCCTTTTTCTAGTGGCTATCTTTTGTTGTCATGCCATATATGTCAAGCACTAGAAAACTGCGATATGATGTATTGCCTCCGGATAGAAATATGTTAATAGGTGATGTTTGTTTGTAGGAGCACATAAGACCAAGTCGATAACAACTCTGTTTACGCCTAGTTTTCCGTATGTAGCATAAATCCTTCGACCCGGGCAACAGTGCAATCAATGCATACTTGACAAAACGTCTTGGAGAAAATAATCCCTGTAACGTTTTTGTGTGGTTTCAGTGGTTAGTCGAGGGAAGTGGTTGGATAGTGCAAATCGGACCAAAACCGGACGAGTAGTAAGATATGGGTAATCTGACGGGGACTATAATGGTGAAAGTCTTCAAAGCGCATATTTCCTATGGTGAACAATCACCGTACCACGTGGGCACATGAATTCCATCACGCACTTGCTAGTTTTATTAGTTCGTTTACAGGATTTTAATGGTGATCGAATATTCTTGAATGCCCAGACCATTATACCATGTCCATGTTCCCCCATCGAAAATTAGCATGCATGTATTACAAAAGCAGGACGAGAACGAGCTTTGTAACACAAACACTAATAGTCTTAAATTCAGACTGAGCAAATTTTGCCTGCATGTTCTCGTGGAGAGACTTATCAAGTTGTTCAAAACATCGTAGTTTTTTCTTAATGGAAGCAAAATTAGCTTATAAATTGATGTATCTCGCGAATAACATAGGACTTGTCTCTAAGCAGAATAAGATGTTGACGAAGCCTCGGTGACTGCGGCTATCTGAAGAGCCCCAAACAGGGCAAAAACAACCAATGGCTGTCGAATGTTTGTAACCAGCCTTATGAGTATTATGTTTTTTTACTAATATTCAGACATCATGCTGCATTTGTACAGCGAATTGAGTTGAAAGTCATAAAAAAGAGATTTTCTGCTGGGATTTTGTTGGGTCGCTCGTTAGCACCACGTTTCCTGCAAACAAACGCATTCTGCGAATTCCAGGCTACTATTGTTTAGCCCTTCCGAAGGCTACAATTACAGTGTTGTTTTATATTGCTGGGTGTTGTAAATCGGAAGCGGTGAACTCAGCAAAACGTCTAGTTCGAAGTGAATGGAGCAGTTTCCAACCTTTTAATTTTATCTTCCTACAAGCTATGGAACCATTGGTTAGATGTGTGTTCTGCAAACCTGTAACCATTTACTGAAAAGTGACTGAGTTTTGCAGGTGAAGTTTAATTTCGCGTCAAAATGTTAGGTCGAATCGGTTTTGCAAAACGTTGGTGCAACTAGGTGATATGGTTCTGAAGCTGATTTCACCAGTCAGGTTTTGTGAGTGTACTCATGTATAAGATTTAAGATAGATGATTTTCAGTTTTTTTTATAAATCTAGACCAGAGGTGATGCAAGCTGTACAAGCCGGCATACACATTGTCTATCTCCGGTAACTGATGCATCCTTAATACAAGTACCTGAAAAGTCCGGATGAAATGCGTCAAACAAAAACCATTGAACCTAGAAATGTTTCAGGTACACTGATACCAAACTCTTTGACGTCCAATAATCTACTTGTGTTTGAAGAAATTTTGTAAGTAAATCCTTCGGTTTGGTTCGAAATTACTACAAAATCTTAAGATCTGTATATGTGTATGTGCACGTATATGTATATACATGTATATATATACATGTATATGTATATTTGTATATCTGTGTATATGTATATGAATTTATATATATATATATATATATATATATATATATATATATATATATATATATATATATATATATATACTAGTATGCCGGTCCTACTAACCGATAGGAAAAGCCAGGCCACCTATTCTTGGTATTGTTAAAGTTGAAAGACAATCTATTCCTACAGTACACGACAGGTCATTTAAGATTCTACACAGAAGCACACGGTGCAGCAGCCTGTGCGGGCTCTTTATTGTTTTAGAATAAGTGGTTCCAGGGAAAATGCAAACCACGGCTGGTATGCGACCGTTGCTTCTCGGAAAAATAGTTGAAAAACAGTAATCAAATGTATGTGGTCACTAGCCTTGGTAATCAAACGTATTATCATGCGCATCTACCAGTGGCTGCAGTGACATAGTGCAAATGCTGCGAAAACTGTGTTTAGCTCTTTGACTTATTTGGAAATGACTGGCATAAAAGGGCACAATGTGACCAGACTGCGGGCTAGATATACTATGTTGAGTGGCACAGAGACCGAGACATCGGACAGAATCGGAGAACAAATTCCGAAGTCCGAAAGTAATACACATGCAGTACGAGCTGACAATAAAATATGAACTATTTATAATCCAGTTTATTTTCCATGTTGACTGTTACTTATAGTATTAGTGCGCTCTCATGAGGTTGTGGCAACGCTGAGACTCAAAACTAGGAACAATATCTGCGAAAGATGATCCGGACCAGCTATCCGCTGATTCAGACAAGAAACACTGCACTGGTCTCTCATTCCTATTTAGCGTCACCAATAGTGCAAATCTCATGACCCTTTGGGAAACTAGAAACACACAAACAACCGGTCACTGGTTGGAAACCCTTCTCTACGGCCACGAGCTGCCGATCACCGGTTCCACTAAAGCAGGCGTGGACCGGGGAATTTGCCATGTGTCCTTAAATCGTTTTGCCCGTTTCCCGGATGACATTTTTTCTAACTATTAAAATTCTGGTATCTGCAATTTTTATATCAACTAAGTTATACCTTAGTTACCATTTCATGAGTCCTTATCTATGAAATAGGAGCAGTATTTCCCGCTCCAATTCTGGCGTCGTAAATCAGTAAAAGTCTTACCAATTTTGTGTTGATAAACTGAGCTGGTAAAGCATTCCCTTACTGGAACGTGGTTTCAACCTATGCCCGCTACTTTACAAATAATCACTACACACTTGATGAGGCTGTAGTATTCCTTTCTTCAGCACGCAAGAAAACAGAATTTGTATGACCGACACAGGCAAAAGATCGATTTGTTAATCAATACAGATGTACAATCACCAACCACAAACCAACCTCTGCGGAAAGGACTTGTGTGGGTTTCAAGGTGACGGTAGTCTTCCTCTATCCGGCGAATTAGGATTTAACTTGGTTTCATACCAAAATAGACCGTGTTGGATTATTGGTAGCAATAATCTACATTAATCAGTAGCACATCGAGAGTTTTACAATACGGGTTCCTTCCGATTTTTATATCAGACAAACGGACCATGGTTTTCACTGTATCACCGTTGCGTTTTTTTCCTTGTTAGTTTCATTTCTTAGATGCAAATATCTGTGCACCAAACATTTTCTGAATTGTAACAGCCTGCTTTTCAAATCCTTTTGGATTAATCTACAGATGTGTAGTTCACACACCGCGGTAGCTGCCCTCTTGATCATCACGGAATCACCCAACACATTACTCAGAAGATTCCTTGGTGATATCCAATATATAGGTAGCATCAGTGACAGAAGACGGGTTAAAGAACAGACCGTTTTTGTAAGTTATATATTTTGACCGGTGGGGACACAAACTATATATAAAATGAAAAGAAAACAAATTACCGAGTCTCATTAGCTCATCAAAATATCACAGCTATAGTTTACAATCAGTTCCTATCACATTCAGTAGTCGTGTGCACTGCACCCCTTCAGCAAAGGTAGACATGTCATTTATAAATAGAGGGTTTCTGGATGCGAGTGAGGGCCATTTTGAGCCGGAAGTATTGTGCAAAATTATTTTGGTTGCACAAGTTCGGGTTAGTGAGCCCACTGGCTACACTTTACGCGATTGCTGAGAGGTAACACTTGACGGCCTCAAATCTTGTCTTGGAGGGAGGATAGAGCATTCGAAGAGTGAAGATTTTGTCATTCCGGTGGTCAGTAGCCCACAAGTATGACAATACGTTCCTATCTACCATTTCCAGAATGCGTCCGAAAAGGGTCATACTGCTCCCGTCTACATCTGGAAAATTTTCGTGTCTTGCAGCCTGTCTATACTGGTCCACTGGGGCAAGCTGAGAAGTACACGTAAAATCGAGGCTGTCATACATTAATTTTTGTTGTCACTTTTCAAACGGAGCAGCATTTATTCGCGTGGAATGTGTGATACAAAGCCTCTGGCAACTGTTGGGCGTGTACGCGTTGTACGCCTCTACGATCGATTCTGGCTATACTCTGGGCAGTGAATGGCTGTGGCAGCGTGCCTGAATAATAACAGCTCGGTTCCTGTTGATCAGGTGGCAGTTGATCAACTACCAATGAATAGCTCCGGGAAGGTGTTCTGCATCGAAACAATCTTCGTACAACTCGGTTCTATTTCTAATCTATTCACCTTGTATGTTGTTCTACCTCGCTTTGTCAGATGTCGTGCGAGGTTGCGCTTCTGCCCGAAGGGTACGAGTCTAACGAATTGCAGTTTCTGACCGATCCACATATTTTTTACTTTAAAAGTTGTTAAAAGGCCATCCTCTTTGTGCCCAAAAAGTACATTTAGAAAGGATGAGGATGGACCGGTTCCGAGTGCGCTAAGAATGAGACAGTATCCTTCAAATAATATTTGTTCAGACTGCATCAAATCTGCCAGTCACTGTGATAGTGCACGTTAGGGTAAAATTGCAACCCCCCAGCTTTGGCCGTGAAGATTTCACTTCTGTGTGGATCTGTGATGAGCAGTACGACCTGGTGTGATGCTCCTCGTTGAGGGTATCTACTTGAACGTCCCATACTTGATCTCCTCTTCTTGCTTTCCATCACGAAGTATCTTCTGCAGTGACTTATTCTAACATCAATTCCATCTTTTTTCCACTCCTATACTGCAGACGTCTGATGGCTTCAGCGCATTCTCCCCGTTTTTTTCACATAAGCCTCTCTGTCATATACAAATCTACCGGCACGCACGTCCAGTTTAGTTATGCCCACTGACATGTTTCCGACCTAGACATTTTAGTTTCTCTCCCAGAATTCATTTGGTGACGCCTTGCATTTGTAAAGAGGGTTCACTAATATTGACGTGAATGAGTTGGCGCTGAAATAAGAACAAAGGCGATGAACCAAGTGTACGTGTTTGTAAACCGAAACTATAGGTTTAATTGTTTGTGTCGGTGCGTAGAGTAACAGTATTTTGGACCAAATAGCACCACTAATTACAGGATTTTTTAGGTATGTTAGAGAAGAGGCTGTAAACATCTTTCTGCTTGGTTCAGAAACTTCAATTGGGCTTTCTAAGACCGCTTCTTAGTGCCAGTGACAGAAGTCGTTTACTGGCATACGCCTCCAGCGTCGGGTTAAGGTAGGTGGTTGTCTGAGACAGTTTGCAGTGATGCGGATCATTTAAAGGTTGACACTACTGGATCTTATTTAGCCTTCAATCGTCAATGATAAATGAATTGGCAATAATCAATGGCCTCATAAGAAGGCGTATTGCAGTTGCGGTTTTGCCTTTTGGTTTTGAAACCTGGCCAGGTCCTGATGAATGCCTCTTCAATTCCTCTGATTTCAGGTTATCCAGCGTTTCCTGTTAAGGCCAAAACACCACGGTTCACTCAATTGTGTTCCAGTAAATCGCACTGATATGGCTTGAGATGTGGTAAACTTAGGCTGCTTTGGTTTGACACGAACGTTCACTGGGTTTTTTCCGCAAATCGTCTCTATATAATATGAAATAGCCACTTCTGGTGAAGTCCCCAATGTTAAACTGCGTCTTTACCGAACCGTATATTAAAATGGTCACAGGTAGATTGAACAAAACATGACCACTGATAACCTATGAAATACTGTTAAAACGGCCACTGAACTGCTTTAGGGGTTTCATTTTGTCTGTCAAAAATTCGAATGTTCACCGCCTGAAAAAAATATTTCCCGTTTGCTTTTTTAGTCATACTTAATCGAGTTCATCTAATTTTCCTGATTCATCTGAACCTGGAGGGTTTTGACAACGAAGCATTGTAAAACGTTCTTCCAGTCGCGGTCTTCATTGTGCCAAATGATGATTGCGATCGATTTTTATTGGGAACCTATGTGTCTCGTATATACATTTTTGCAGTCAAGTATTTGCACACTGTGTCCTGAAAGTGAATAGGGAAACCGTCTGACCTAGCTGTCCTACCGTAGGATTAATCTCGTTATCAACAAAATCTGCTCGGGTCACATTCCGGTGAAATTTTGCAACAATCGTCTGTAAACAGCAAGAAAGCAGCTCCTCCTGTTTGTTTCCTTGCGTTAGATTAAGCGAAAAATCAGGCTTGGTGATTATTTTGACGACTTCAGTAGAAAGCATGTTGCAGTTCTTGTCAGAAATGCAACGAATCGACCACTTTCCATGTTTCTGCACTGGAAGTAAACTAATGGAAAAAGTTACCTCTTGTTTTTCTGCCTACATAATTATTCTTTAATGTGCATTATTGCGAAGGAGAATGCCCACGCGAAAAAAACATATTTGAGGAGAACATCGTCTGTGATTCAGCTGCATGGGGGCACATTCCAATGATCAGGTTTTCCGGGTGAAATGGAATGTTTTGTTTACAGATTACTTGGTATTTTGAAGAAGCATCAGGTAATGATGAGAATCTGGTCATCCTGTTTATATAGACACAGATGCGCATTATAAACACGCATGAGTAAATATATCCTTCGGCTAAGTGGGTCAGCTGTGGATTGGTGGACGGCCTCGGATTTTGACTGTAGACTAGTACATGTTATTTTCTAATTGAATCTGCAGGTGAATCGGAAAATCCTCAGTGGTTTCAAAGGTGGAACGGAAACAAGAAAATGCACCAAAATAAATCGATCTTGAATGTTTTTTTCCGAACTCGTAGCGGTTTATTGAAAAAATCTCAAAGTAAACAACTTGAAGTGGAAGATTTATTCAGCAGCAATGATTGCCACAGAATTCCAAGTGATTTACTCCTCATTGCATTTGGAATGCTAATGCTGATTCTTCCCCGTAATTTCTTCCAATGCAGTTTAGAACCAAGATGTTTGAAAAAAAAATTGTAAAAAAGTTTGACTTGCAAATCAATTGCCAAGCTCGGCGAACAGATCAAAGGCCACCAGATCAACAACCAATAAACTCACCCGAACCAACAATATTTCGACATAGTAGTTTACGGTCTGGTGAAATATAGCATTTACTAAAATAGCACAGGGTATGATACTGCACAATATAGTACGGCATAGTATGATGTTGTATAGTGTAGTATGGTGTAATATAACAGATATTTGTAACTTCACTCCCGAGGTACTGGTAAATGGGAGAATGCCTCATACGAGTGAGATCGGAGAAAAATTGATATGTTCGTTGAGCTTTACTTGGAAAATTTTCGTCTTCGATCGTGCAGACATCACTAGTGCGTGGTTGGGTGGGTACTTGATCCTTGCTTGCTTGCCCTCATAATGCTTTAAAAAGAGTATATGATGTCTTTTTTTGTGACTGGCTGATTGTGGAGGGAAAATTGATTGCTTCTTTTGACGGCAAGGTTTTTGCTAGAGAGTATGGTGGATGCCTATGTCTTCTCCATGTATATTTTCTTGCAATCCTTACGCTGTCTCACCGTTCTCTACAAGGTGTTCAGAGGCTTTAAGACCACTGTTTTACCTTGCTCTCTTAAGAGTCACGCAGTGAGGTTCGGAGGAAGTACACATGCAACCGCATTTCGCGCATGTTCACACGAGTGTTTACCAACTTTTTGCGATTTGACTGCAATCCTCTGCGAACATGGAAACGGCGACTAGACGTACAGCCGTTCAAAGCACTCGGGTTGACCATATTGTGCTGTGTTGCCAGACAAATCACTATGTTTGGCTTTGGACTGTGACATATTGCGGTAGGTTTTGTAATATCAATGATGGGCATTATGCCAGGAACAGCATAGATATATCCAACAATCTAAATCAATTAAAACTTTATTTCTTCCTGTTCAGTTTGGCTAGTCTTTGAGAACACTCAACAATCTGGTTAACCTTGCAAAGTGTACGTTTTAATTCCTAATCCTGGTACCGCTTGAATAGGCATTGTATGAAGATTATGTATAAAACAATCGCATTTCCTCTTCGGGGTTTGAATAGTCATCTAGAATATATATCGTAAGTTTAGACGATTTACGGTTGTCAGTTTAACAGGATGAGTAGATGTCCTTTACAAATTAAATTTGAACACTGTAACAAGCTCTCATCAATACACGAGTATTTTGTTTAATGCCCCAGCGTATTCAGATTTGTGTAGTGACCCAAGGGCCAGAGGTGACATTAAAAAAGCAAACTAATTTTTGACAGACTTCAGACAAAAGGCACCTTGTACCTCATCATGATGTTAACGGTAATCATGTGAGGAACTGATTTATTGATTCAACTGCCTTGAATCACGCTGCAAACCTGTTGTGTGAACGGTAACTCAGTGAGCCGCGCGGTACCATGCGCTGATTTTGCTGCAAAAATGTCATGGTAATAAACTAGGGTGCTTGCTTTTTTCAAAGAAACTTGATATCGCTAATCTGCAATCATACATATGTTGACAGAAACACAGAAAACGGTGAAAAACTGGCCGACGTTTGATTGTTTTTAGACTCATTTTGCGGCTTGACGTGGCGGAATCATGGGGCGATGTTTTGGGCTTGTTCTGAATTTCGAGCAAAATGAATCCAAACAGAACAAACTCAGTTTCAGTGATAATGTTTCACTGTATTCACAGACGATCTTAAGAAAGAGTTTGTTCTCATGGCGCAACATCTACGGAGCACAGATTCATGGTGACCAGACCTACATGTATCCGCTGATGCCTGAATCATCCTGCGTCAATCGAGCAATATGTTGTCGCTGACTTCTCCACAGTCCAGGAAATAATGATCAACATACGTGCAAAATCTCCAAGTAAACTAGATGTCACTAAATATTCACGTGCTGATAAACTCCGAGTTTTGCACAGTGTGTGTGTTTCATATTCTTGCCAGTCATACTCTCTAATACGCCCAAATAGGGACCGGAGCAGGTGCATTTGTACTGTGCCTAAAAGGTCATAGAAGATCAGATTGCTTCAACCAAAACACTGATCGCAGAAACTGACCACCCGGAAAACTGCAGGATTCAATCTTTATGAAGGCAGTTGTAATCGCAGGTACGTTAGTTACCTAATAACCATTAAGAAGTCGGGACGAAACCGAAAACGCTTTATTTCATAACTATCTGCACAGCTGAAATCTAGCACTGGTTCATTAATCAAATTTTTATTACACCGCAAATGCTCTTCGGTGTGTTGGTTTTAAGCATTGGTGTGTCAAAGCCCTGTAATCATATGATGTTGGTTTGCCTGTAGTGACAGAAAGTTACGTAAAGATGTCATCAAGACGAAAGTAGTGCGGACCCATGTGGACTTAAATAGATTTCAAAAGGCCCAATGCATCACAATTGTTATTTTCCTAAACTTTTATCTTCAATACATTTGTTGATAACTAAGTAAACTATAATATTTTATGTGTCATAATCTTTCTCGGGTTTACTCGGTGCAGAGTGAGCAGCGGAAAATATACCGTCAAACGTATTTGTAACATTCGGGTTTGAGGAAAAAATTTGAGTCCGCTCACCTTGAGGTTGTAGCTGGGCACTTCATCACTAAGCTGCAAATATACCGCGTTGTATATCAGGCACGCACTTTATAAATTTTTCAGTTTGTATGCACCAAACATGAAGACTAATATTACTTTGGTTAACACGTCTAGCGAATAGAGTTTAGAAGGAATAATTACGTTTCTCAAAACATAACATTGTGTCCGTCCGGCTGATTGTCTCCCGAATTAATTTCTCTAGCACGGCTATGCGGCCTTCCCTTTAACAGCAACGTGGCTTCCAAAACAATGACTTATCTTCCGATCTCCTGCTTTGTAAAAAATGCTCAGTGCCACCTAATTAATGGTGGGCTACTCTACAACACCAAACTTGAGGAAAGGTTGACCAACTATAGTTCACAAGAGGTGATTTATTCATTTGTTCGCCAATCTTCACGCAAACGACAAGGCGGTTGTCTTGGAGAATATGTGGGCCGAAACCAAGCTGCTTGATCACTGGAGCGATCAGGCAAGAACCCAGTGGGATAGTCTCTCACTTGATTGATACCAACCCCCTGAAAAGCCTAGCAGAAC
Source organism: Opisthorchis felineus (assembly GCA_004794785.1). Taxonomy (NCBI): domain Eukaryota; kingdom Metazoa; phylum Platyhelminthes; class Trematoda; order Opisthorchiida; family Opisthorchiidae; genus Opisthorchis; species Opisthorchis felineus. The sequence continues at coordinate 291,884 of SJOL01006458.1, read as the reverse complement.
TTTTCACAGTTACTTAACTGGTGCCACCAAATAGTTCAAGGCCCGTTTGCCAAAGTAGCCGAGAGGACTGCTATTCGGTAAAGTTGAACCCTGCCTAGGTCACCAAAAAAGACACTTGGAAGTTATGAGACTGCCTTGGCCCATCAATCACGATCTTTAGCAAACGAACAAATCAGATTGCTTTAAGGTTAGTGTAAAGATTTCACTTAAGATTTCTTCCCGTCCTTGGAGCCAATTTGTGCTGAAAATCCGAAAAGCACTGCACGAGTGTTGCATTCTTATTGGGGATCATCAGAAGTACGGATCTCAAAATACTATGGGATGCCTTGAACCAGCGATTTCCCGGCTAATATGTGAAAAACCTAAGCCATCGGCCAAGTGCCACTGATCAGCACTGTGAGCAGTTCACCCTCAGATTGGATATGGAGCCACGAAAACCACATCACTTGGTCACGTACTGACTGAATCCTCGAGTTACCAGTTCTCAGATGGAGTTTTACTCACCTTATGAAATTATTCTTCCTCTGAGGTACTTAGAGACTGATGGTAATGTAAGAGGTTTTGCAATTTCAAACTGAGATTTCATTTTGTAATTGAAGCTAATCTATTGTAAGGCAGTACACACCATTTTATTCATATTCTATATTCTATCGATGTAATCTCTGGAACGGGAGTTATTGCAACTATATTTTCGCAAAACTCTGGATTTCACTTTAAAAATAACTATAGTTAGATCGTTTCGTGGGGCTTATCTCCATCTATTAAGAGATTTCTTACTCTTTTCTCCTGTTCACGCTCTCCGCCGGGGGTTGACAACTTGATGGGATGATCGATGAACATCAATTCACACGACAACGTCTTACCCATTCGGTTTCCTTATCGCAATAGGCAACACAAACTATGCGAATTAGAGTGCCGGTGCAGATTTTGTCAACCAGATCTTCTATCGTGACTTTTAAATTCTCGTCACAAATGGTGCTGAGCACCAAATAATTTTATTTCAATGTACTCGTGTCCTTGCGATTTCAACTTCGTTATTTGGTGATTTAGGAGAAAACGCTGTCGCGTAGAGCAGGAAATACACCACAGTGCTGGGTACGCATCATGTTAGCATATATGGTATATCGTGATAAACACCACTAAGCTTTCATCCTCCGGCATTATTGCTCAGGAGTGTTCATGGTGTGTCTAAATTTTTTTTTATAAATTATTCTTTGTCATCAACTCAGACATGAATTACTCTGAAACAATTAGCCATTTCCAATAAAGGAGTTTACGTCATCCATGAAAAATTGCAAGTAAATTTGTAGATCTGCATCTGTACACAATGGTAGGCACCTTGAATACAATTAGACAACAAATGCGTACTATATGCAATATATATCAGAGACGTGGATAAAGTTCCAATAAGTTGTATTTACCGATCGTTGATTTCGACTCATACTGCACTTTGATTCGAAATTAAGATCTGATCTACACGTTTGGAGTGAATAATTTCAATCCCCACTGAAAACGTTCATTGAGAAAGAAATAACAGTGCACAAAAGTCTATATTATTCTTTCGTTGGTACATGAAGTACCGGATGGGACCCAATTTAACATGACTGACCTAGCTGTAGAAGAAAAACCGAAATGATTTCTCATGCTTGTTCCAAGTTGAGTGAATAGAAATCTCGAAATTCCGACCTTTGTTTATTATCTTGCTGCATAGCCCAGTAGTAAACGTCGTGCCTGAGTTTAAAATCTCCAAGAAGATGCCAGTTTTGACAAATATATTAGAATGTTTTGACGGAACGAAAGTGGCTTTATGTAAATTTCTACCGGGTGTTGTATTCGCCAGTTTTATTTAGTTACTCGATTTATATTTGGCTTTTAAGCGCACTTCTGCTACGAATAGTTGTGAGTCCGAATAAATCCTCGGTATGGACGATGTCGCACTACCTCACATCGAACCATCAGTATCCAGACCGTCTTGTTTTTTATGAAGAATCAATTTCTCATAAGTCCTTAGCACACATTAAAGTTAGAAACCTAGAGCAGGAATGTGAAATATTGTCGCCATCTTCGTAGTCTACGTACAGCACTACAATAGCAACCATCGATGTTTTGGCATGTATATTCTTCGGTAAGTTATGTGTAACGTCCGAAACATCTGTTTCAGTGAGACAGGATGCAGTTGCACAGTTTCACGATCTTATAAGTGTACCTGATTTAGCTTTTCGACATCGTTTTTCAGATAAATTTTATCCGCAAGTAACACAGTGATGCGAACAGTCGACCGAATGCAAAAAAGTTCAGGGTAGTAGGTAGTCCCATGACTTGTGCTGACTATGCGATGCGTATCGCACAGTAACAAGAGATTAATCAGCAAAACATATAACTTGGAAGATCATGCAAGTTTACATACTTGAGAGGACAACATGAGCCAACATTTCACACAATCATGCCCCAAACTGACCTGATTGTATTTTCAGGTTGACCAAAGCAACTGATGAATTACCCTGTCAAAGAGCCAAACAAGCCGTGCGTTAGTACATTCAGTCTCGCTCTCGAACCGCAAACTTTGGGCTGACAGTTAGCATTTACACTCAGACATGGGGTGCAGAAACGAACTATTTGCCTTGCACTTTCATTGCTTCAAAAATAAAAGAATGTTTCATTCTTCTTAATGACTGTATATACTTAAATAAATTTGGGCGTTCCTTGAAAGTGGTGCCGGGTTTGGAAAGCGTTGCTTTTCAGTGTCTACCAAAATGTTTGTCCTCTGAGATAAGTAATCAGTTGTCGGAAGGTGAAAGCTGTTTCATTCCCAATAGGACTTACAGGGCAGACACCAATGGCTGTTTGAAGGCCAGTGGTGCACCGTGTTTTTCAACGGCTTCTCGGATAAAACGAGACATGGCATAGTCTAGTATGTTAAGTTAGTTTCTAACCCAATTTGTGTTTGATATATATTTGTTTTTCAACTTGAAGTAAACCAAACCGACTTACTGAAAATAGTGTATTCTCTGGTCTAGAACCACAATGGTGAGTGGGTAATAAACCCTCCAGTCAAAATATGCAAGGGCTTATCTGATTTTAGCAAAACTGCATAACTAAACGCAATCAAACATATCTCACCCACTAATCTATGTGACAGAATCAAGGTATACAACAGGGGTAGTCAGTGTATGAGTCTGGGATATATCAAATACGCAGAAATTATTGATTGCAACATTGACGATGGAATGGCTGAATAGGGGAGAGGTAGATCGTGTTTTCTGATGAATCGGCCAGTACACAATTTCAAATCTGTGGTCAGATTCGAATTCCTTGCGCTTCCTTTTTAACTCAGGCTTGTGGCTTGTGAATGATCCCACGCGTTTGATAATGGTCTCTCAAGAAAGTCTGGAAAGAACAGCGGGTTTTCGGGTTAATTTTCTAACTCGTAGCTGATTTAGAATATATCACGTTTTCCATTTCAACAAAGCCGGATATCCGCCCCGAAAGCGGCGTGCATATTTCTTATAAATTATAGAAATACATTTGCTACGAAGGATCGCTTTGTTGCGCTAGAAATCTACAGGAACCGTAGTAATGCGGCTTAGTATCATTGTCATCGGCAGTGATATCGCTAATTCAAAGTAGAATCTGCTGCGTAAGTGCTGTCATATACTGCTGTATGCTATCAATCACTGTCACATGACACATTTCTTTGATGATCTCAGCAGGCATCTTGATTCTAATTTTTTGTGCATTACTTTCTACACTGAATTAGTTTCTCCCATTTTCACTGTCTTGTGATTACGTCAGGTTTCCGCACATGCACGCGGACTATACGTGAGTTAAAGTCTTACCGAATTTTCGACCAATCAATGGTTTGCAGCCGAAGGGATACAACGCCTCACACTTAGAGCGACAGTGACAGCTCCGAAATACAGTGCTTGGTTTTCGGACATTCCGAAATAGCATGCACCAAATTTTCCCGAGTGTGATTGACGATGCTTTTTTGTTCTACTTAAGATGGAGAGACAGAAAGTTCAAACGCCTTTCAATGACTGCACGTGGAATTTGTTACGTGATTTTCCTCTGGAAATCTACAAAAAATTTAAACCCGGTCGACATCACTGTGTGAATGAAAGTGAGCATATCAGAAAGATCGAAAGTCGAGAGCGGAGCGCTGCTAACGGCAGCTGATAACCATGTGGTTAAATGCGCCCTATGGCAGTGTATCAGTCGAGGATAACTTGTGGTCAATGGCGTCCACTGCTTCCAAACCCCATCGTACTGAAGATCAATTAGGAATCCGACTGTATTAAGAGCTTTATAATAAAAATGATTGGGAAAGAGTTTGTTTATTGGGTTTCAGTAGTTCATAGTCCAGTTGGATGAACCAGAATTGGTTTGGTACTGTCAATATTATCGACCAGTAACTGCTTGCAGAAAAATGGTAGCCCAGTTCGAATGGTGCACCGCTAGGTTTCGTTGAACAATTTCGCTTTCATGCGAGACAGGGAACTGGAAACCAGCCAAAAAATTATCATTCATTACACCAAGTATTCAAATCTTTGACTTTTCGGGAACAACTCAACCTCGTTGCTCACGAACGATGATTGAAATGGTGTAATAACTTGTAAGGACGGATACATATTATTCGACAATGGAGGAACTACCCTTATATTCCAGTTTTATTACTACAAAGTGCCTAGGTTTTACCAAAGTACAAAGTTGTGTTTCCCTTCATATAATTAGGTATTCTTAACGTCCCCGTAAAAAGGCATCTGGCAGAGATTTGCCAGGGTAAAGCTTAGTTCACATACGATTACGTGATCAGCTTAAGATCACAAAGCATTTTTGTGTGCAAAGACTGTTGGCGTTCTCGCACTCCATTTTCACTTTAAGTGTTGTATGCTCCTCATGGGACACCACGGCTCCCAGTACGATTAGACGTACATGCTCCGATCAATAACTACTCCTCGGTGGGTGCAGCAACCTTTATTATGGGCAAAATTGTAGGATTCTGCACTGATTCAGCGATTTGCATTAGCGGATGGACCAAGAATAAATTCCAACGGGGCAGAAATCACGTTTTCCTCTATGGTCAATCTATTTAATTGACCAGAAAATTGGACCGGCCAATAGAATTGGTATATGAACGTCCTTGTAGTATTTTCTTGACGAGCACAAAATTCCTCGATAGCTCACAACCGGTTTTATCCTTCTATACGTCAATCAGGAAAGCGTGAAGCATATAATAACCGAGAAATCTAGCTATATTCAGTTGAGCCAGTCGTTGAATTATACTAGGGCGCATAGGAACGTATTTCGCAAATTCTTGTAGCATTCTTGTATGTTTGCGGAGCTGCTTATATCTCTGGACTTTGCCTAGGTAAACTGGGCGATTTCAACCTTGGAACTAAAACACATCTTAGTGGTTCTTTTTCTGATGTATGTGCGCGTTCATCTGCATAAGACAGCGCTTCTCCGACGGCTTCATATATTCCCGCAAGATTTTGAGTTCTTCATTGCCCACGAAGTGGGCTGAACTATGCCAGATGCGGCAGCATTTCTTGTAAAAATGGACACAAATGACCTGTCTCCACAACTGTGCATCCATTATTCGAATGTAGCCAGTAAACTGGCTACTTGTTAGGAGCGAAAACAGTCCAGACTCAAATGGTGTAAATCGCACACAGAATTTCAACACCCAGAAAACTACACTTGCCAGCATATCCACCAAAACACCACAGGTTTTTTACACATGAACTTTAGAAAATCAAGTTCGATTTGCGTTTTGGGTGCATGTTCAGGCTTTTTACTTCAATTGGTCAGGAGAATTTGCCTGGCAAATTACTGCTGAAACCCAAGCATAGGAAAGGTAGCTGTGGTGCTCCTATCCGATCAAAAGAATAAGGAAAGTTAAGATTGACCAGATTTTAACATTTCAGTAACTTATTCTACTAATTTTGTTATTTTATTAATTTTATTTTGAGTTTATTTATTACGTTATTATTATTACTTTATTTAGCATTTTGTTAACTAACTTAACTAACATTAAGTGAGGACTAAAGTGATGTTATTAGCCCTATATTTCACTGTTTATTTCAGTATCTGTAGTTGGTGACCTAGTACGCTTGTACACGGATCCATTTTGATCAGCATATTTCCACTTGAAATGATGCCGTCGCGCGATTCTCCTGAGGCCCCAAATTGGCAGACATTTACTGTGACTGTGTGACTGTGGTGACGTCATTTTAAGGCTCACTACTTATAATCAGTTACTCACGTTCTGAACAGCTTCATGATATTTACTCTAAGGCTGCTGTGTTCCATGAAAAATGGGCAAACGGCGCCGTGGTATCTTTAGCATTGGTACTCACAAGTCTTTCAGGCGGAACAATAAAGAAAACGTAGACTAGGTTTCCCAGTTTCACCCAGTTAGCCTAAAAGTGAAAAATGGTGCGTGTGTGTTTTATCTTCGCTAGGATCATATACACGCCTGGCATCCTGATTAAAGAGTGACTTCTGAAGGACACGTTATTGGAAAGCAGCTTCACTGAAACAAACATTAACTGGAAAGATAGGTTTGTCAACCGTAGAAATGATGTATACCTATGCGCTTGTATTATCAAGAGACAGCTCTTTCCATTGGTATTAAACGAAACCTGACAAGGACCAGCTGCACAAAGATAAGCAGCTGCAACCTTTTAAAACTACCTGTCAGTCAAGTGCTTTTGTTGCGGTGTGCTGAGTCAATAATATGTGCACATATGTGGCCGATACTTTATACACGTCTGCCCCGGACAGTGCCTTTCGTTGACCATCTTGTGTGACATTTATTTTAAATTCTGTTACCATGTCAACCTGCAGGCATGTGAATGCAAGCTCTAAGAGGCAACTGAAATAAACTGAAGAGTTATCCGCTTGCCAAATATGTCTTCCTGCTATCAGGATGAAATGTACACCCTCAATTTGGTTGCCCATGCTCAGCAAACGATGCTTCCATTCGTCGAATCAAATGTCTCATTTCTGTACATGAACTGCAGCCTGACTAATATGAGTAATCCAGATTGACGTGAGTTTTACGTCATTTGTTGAGGGATGAGTGGTTGTTTTGATAAACCGGATTCCGGAGAGCCGGGAAGGAGATTTACAGTACGCGTAAGCAAACACTATGGAGTGTACTAATGTTCACCAAAGCCAAGCTGCCAAATATTTCTGGATCACTGAGAAAAATTGGGTTTTCAACCTAAAACTGCGCTAAATTTAGTGTGCGTTTTAATAAGTTGGGGAAACTTGGTCCGTTATTTGCTGCGGTTAATAGCTTACCGGCGGTTTTCCAGAAAATGTTAGCTTATCACATCAACTCATCCTGCATCTATGTTGCCGTGGCTGTGTGGTTCGAAGACAACTAGATAAATTAAACACTCCGATTTCTAATGGAATATAAATGTGCCTAATTATTGCGACAGGGGCCAGCGGTTTACGTTTGGGAAGAAAACAAACATGTTTCCAATGGATTTTTACTGCCTGGCCAGAGGAGACCATACCAGACAAAAGATCCGCAAACTGCATTCACCAGATTCATTCACTTTTCTTTGGATGTCGTGGTCATTGATCTTAAGGAATCGAGCACCAAAAATCTTGCAACTAATGCGTCCAAAGTCTGATATGGATTCGACAAATACACTTACCTGCAGAGCAATTTGGTTTTCACGGTAGGTATACCTAAATCCCATCTGAATCTTTCTTTTATGATGTTCGTATATTGTCTGCAATATGGACTCCATACATAGGGGAAAGAAAATTAGGCAAGTTCTGGTTTTCAGTAATTCACATTCTGGCGACTACAGATCATATATATGATCCAAAACGAACTAAGTACAATAAGATAAACTTAGGTGTGGGACAATCTGCAAATGTCGTTTAAGGCATAGCTAATTTTCTGAGTTATTTGGGAGACATTAGTGCTAGATAACCTTTGTCCTGGCTGTCACACAGATTCCTCAACTCGTCGTTCCGACTTACTATAAATGATTCACCTTAATTACTTTATTAACTTGGAGGGTTTGCGCCGGCCAGAGCACGAATAACTGAAAACCAGAGCTCGCCTTCTGCAGTGTCAGTATGAGAATCTATCGGTCTTCCGCACTTGGATGTTCGGCGTCGCAATGTGGGGTGTTCTACCAAGCGAAGCATTTGGATATGGTGTTGGCCACGATTTCCGTTGACGTCTGTTCAAGCCAAGAATTTGTATTCAACGGACCAGCCTAAGTAGAGTAATACAGCAATTTTGTGCAGCCAGAATATCTTCCATCGTACCGATTATGTGCCTCAAATGGCATCTTCCGTGAGTCGTCCATGGGCTAGACGACTCTCGCACCTAAATATAAGAATAGTAGTCTGACCCGATTTAGCTCAAGTGGCGAAGAAAGTCACATGAACATTGTTAAATATAAAAATCTTTGCAAATCAACACTCACTTGCAAACTGGTTTCGTCCAACGGGAGGGTGAGGTTAATCCTAGCGGAATCTCCCGTTTTTACAACCGAATGTGATACCCAAAGACAGTCCCATGTTTCATTGGGTGCGATATCCTTATACTATATCTTGATTTATAGTGCTGAAGGGGAGGAAACTGCTAATAAGTTTGTTGAAAAATCTCTCTAAATCTCTGAAAGTTATCAAACATTTTTTTAAATGTTCTACACAGATTCAATACACTCAAACAAACTCAGTAAATTTCATTCACAACACCTTCGTTTGAAAAGTCGTCTCTCTACCCTTACGCAATTATTCTCATGAGCATACACCAAACGGGGGATGCAGCAAACCCGGGTTTTGCTCTTATCAGAGCTCAGCAGTAGTACATTTCGTTTGCCGTGCCGGAGTTTCAACTCCGGACATGTGACATTCGAGGCAAGGTGCCACCTGTACTCTATTAAGAGTTAGTATTGAGTTCAGTACTTTCACCCTTTGGTATGCATGCGCAAGAGCAATAATTCGCCGGGAGAACTGTTTAGACGAAGGTGATGTTAGCGCGAAATAAAACAGATCCTCCAACCACATGCTGAAGAGGTGGGTGTTTTCTCGCATAGACTATTGCTACATTGGGACCTCAAGTATGGCCCTGTTCTGAAGCGGATCCTTAGCCGTTACCCATAATTTGTCGTATTTGTTTCCTCGGAGACGCAAAACGATATATAATTTGGGTTTATTTCCCGAAGGTAACATTAGCAACGCATGCACGTGACAAGAAAATGTAGTGTTGTTTTCTATTTTTGCTAATTAATGCTCTGTATCAATCTGTATGATAAAAACTGCAACGGCAGATAAAAACCGTTACAAATGAAACCGTTTTGGGTTGCGTTATTTATTCTGTAGTGCCTTTCGAATGAGTTCAAAAGAAGTCTAAAATAAGGCTGGTTGACTTGCGAGCAGACGGCCTAACAGATGTGTGAAAGCGACGGCTTATTTGTAGATTCAGCTTACACGTTGTTTCATATATTCTGCAGGAATCGGATGAAAATAAATAAGATAACGATGCCTGATATATTTGGTGACCTTGAGAATAGGAACCGATCATGACCGCTGAATAACGTGTGATTACCAGGTCACGTCTTTATTTGTCTAAAGCTTTAATGTTTTGCGTGTGGTCATGATTTTTGCTTCTGGGATTCAGGTTCGATCAAAGACACGAACAATCGTTCCTCCTTCAAACTGACAATAACATACCAGTTTACAAACACATGGGATTTAGTGACTAGTTTCCAGTTACAAGCAACAGATGTGTTTAGGCTTATATGCCACTTTAGCCGAGCGGCGAACACAACATTAATCAGTAAAAAAAACTGGTGCATATTTAAATCCGGCATCTTTACAATTTAGCGCGCAACTGAGCAACAGTAGGGGCAGAGAAGCCATAGAATTATTTTACGTGAAGCGCTACGAGAAATTCAGTAAACCGCCCTGTACATCATCGAAATAGGGACCAAAAGAAAATTAAGTGGTTGATCGGTGTCCAACTGGTCAATCATGAATGCGCTCAACTGGCTATAGTGATAAGCTCCTGATATCTCAGGTAGGCGGGCAGACAAAAATTATTGGTAAAATAAATTACAAACAAGAGGATCTCCATGGCGTTTTATGGTTTGCACAAAAGCCCTTAGATATTCCGGCGTCCGTTTTCAGCATTTTTTCAATCAAATGGTCTTCATGGTTCCCCTTTGTTACAGCTAGAATTTCAGACAGTATTAAGTGTACTGGTGTTTTCAATGTAATAAACCTAAACAAGAATTAGGTACAAGATTGTACAGATCGATTCGCAGCAGGAAATGTTTTTCTCTAAGCTTATTTACCCGGTTGGTCACAATGCATACATTCACAATTAGAGGACCTTAGACCTATCCTGACGTACGTGTGTGATACCCTTGTGGGTGGTCTCCATCAGCAGATAGCTAGATCTTGTGAGGAAATATTTCTGCCTTTACGACATTCATATACCTCTAGTGTTTCCGAAAATAAGAACAGAGTTGTAACCCAAATTACCTTTAGCAAAAAAGTTCATTTATTTTCGTTATATAGAATATTAAAGTCGTATTCACCAATAGTTTATAGCCTTTATTAAATTCATGTACTACGAGGGATCAATTGCCTGGGAAGTTTGTTATTTTTACAACAGTAGCAATGATGCAATTAATTTCAAGACCTTACAAGCTCAAAAAAGCTAACTGAGTCCACGGGTGGCATGTGAATGGGCATCTTAACCGCAGTGCAACATATCTGTACCGTTTGATGCAACTGTTCAAGTCTGAGACTACGGATTTAGGCTCCTACTGTGTAATAGGGAAACTAACCCCCAACTCATCACCGTAAATGTTTCACACCTAATAAAATAAACACTTCTATTTTGAGCAAAATAAATTGCAAGCGTTGCCAAAATGCTGCTGGTAATGTGGACTCTTATCCCGGAACTTTGAATGTCCGCTCGTAGTATGGCACTAATATCATGCTTAGTTTAGCCTGTCACATAGATGCCTAATTTATGCTTCTGTCATTGTACTGCAATCACGGTTTAAACATCCTTCATATGGAAATGACTTCCTGTGGTCTCAGCTTCTGGCGTTGATTGCTACTTCACTGGTAGTTGCCGTAGTGCGGATTAGTCAGTTTTGGGGAGCTAGTCATCATATGCGATATAAACTGATTGTCATTATTACAGCGCTAGACGGAGGATAATTCGGACATATATTAATAATAATAGGTTTATTCCCGAGCTTGTAGGGAGCTACCATTTTCAACGCATGCACACGACACGAAAAGTGGTCGTTATTATTTCTGAATTAATGCACTGTGCTGATCATCATGGTAGGATGGAGTAAAACGGTGCATGGAAGTCGCTACAAAGGAAAGCCTTTTGCGTTGCAGGAATTTCAAACGGTGCTATACTTTAAATGACATATGAACAGTGTCAACGTAATAGTGGCCGACTTGCAAATTGTAGCCTGATTATGGGTGCACCCTCCAATTTTTTGTAGGAATATTACAAACGGTGTACAATTTTCTATCTATTAAATCAGATGTTTTGAAGCTTAACTGCTAGACTAAAATACGAGGTAGTGTTAAGCATTAGACAGTGGAAAAATTGCTGCATATAAAATGGCGAAGTATTTAGCAGCTAAAAAATGCGATAATAGAAGCGGGGAGGTCACAAAAGTATTATGCATGAAATGCTCCATTAAAATCCGATAAAGACAATTTTAAATCACCATACTGGATCTACAACTAAACTTAGTCAACTAGAAACTGACCACTAAATCAGTAGCTGTTTAGTCAACTATAAATGTGTCCACTCCAATGCAGCGAATTCCATCTGCTTGAAGCGTCTCAGCATCATCAACGGAAAATTAAAAATCACTGTGAAATCAGACAACTCTACGCAAAATTGGAAAGCGTATTTTGAAAATATCATTCGATCAGCAGGCTCACACGGTTTTACTGCTCATGATATACTAGATGCTTGTGCGCAAATTCTATATCGAGAACCAGGGTTGCAATAACGATTGGTTGCATAGTGCATTCGGATACAATTGTCTACTTAGGGCTTTGCGTTATTAATGAACAAAGTGTTCATTGATTCCCGAAGGTAGCTGTTCCTGTGTGAACCTTATATAAAACAGACTGAACTGAAATGAAAGATACTTAATTTTTCTAACTACACGGAGAACAACCTTATCACATAAGGACCATGAGTAGGTGAATCGTTTATGTGAAGAACCTGGTTACACTGCCCACTTAGAAGAGTATCCAGTCTCCCCGTCTATTTTGAATGTTCGCTAAATCGAAACTGTTCTTTTTACCTCTGCAGCGACAACAGAGTACACACCCTCTGAAATATTTGCGGCATCCGGGCACCGTCAGCTGAGCATCACTGCTGCATTTAGAGAAAGGCGAAGTTGAAGGTATGAGTCACAACTAGGGGGTTGGTTAAGCCTTGTTTAACCAAAGTAACAGTAAGAGCTGGTTTGGATGATTTCTTACAGGAGGAGATTATCCCGGTAGGTTGCGAACACGTTACTCTGTCACAACACAAATTCTATTCCACTCGACAAGTGGTTAAGTCCCTCTATCGTCCGTCAATCGATCGGCCTTAAATAAATTCAAATTCCGGGACAGCCGCAGGGAAAAGTTGGTTTGCTAAATGGAGTGGATGGTATATATGTTAGCGACAATGCTGCTCCAACTCATCTGGTTGCATTTTACCTTTTATCAGCCTCTATCAGAAGAGGTATGTTCAGTAAGGCATAAAAAACAAGAGATCTTTGGGGATCAGAGAAATGAACCGTCAAACATGAATTATGGCACGTGTACATGTGAAGTTTGTACAATGGTTTCAGTACTTTTTCAAAGACTGACCGCAAAATTATGGGAGTACTGTTCGTCACCCGCGTACTGCTCGAAAATTACGTTACACCTGGAGTAACTAAAATACCTTTGTTGTTACCGCTTTAAATGAAATAGAAACTGCTTACTACTCTGATAATGTTACAATTGACTTGGTTTTTCTGCAGTGTGTATGATCTCTTAATTAGCCCAGCGGTGAAGCAGAAATACAGCTTCATCGCGGATGTTGGATGAGATGAACATCTGGGAGGTAAAGCGGGTGGTTGGCAAATTATTTGTACCCCATAGCCATCAACTAAACTATAGAACTGTATATCCTCGATAGGCTTTATTTGTTCATGTCTTTTCTCCAGGATACACATATCCCACGTTTTTGCCGTGAGGCCTATGGTTCTTGGGCAGTTGGCCAAATTTTCCAACGTGAGTTGATGTTTAATAAGACACCATGGATTGAAAATAGAATGGAATTCTTCTATGTAGGTTCCCACAATGTGTCACGTGTTCCGTCAGACTGTGAAAACGCATTTGCTATCTCCGCTATACGGTTGGACTTAAGGCATTTCTAAGCACGATTTACTTCGTCTGCTTCTTCTCAGATGGGTCAACATAAATCGGCATTACTAACCGCAAAAACTAGGGGACATTCCACCGTGGGTTGAATTTAGCCTGACAGGTCAGTTTTCAACATCAGCAAATTCCTTTTCGACTATCCGGGTTTGAAGCCTCTCATGAAAGACTTCAAATTGGTCACAGATTGCCTTCCTAAATTTGAAGGGATGTGGTTTGATCACTAAAGGTGGATGGTTCCTTAAATAATAAAAATAGTGTATTCTGCTAGTCTTCCAGCTGAACAATTAAGGTGACATATTTTTCCGTTTAGATTCACCGTTTTAAAAAGTTACCATCACTCACGAATCTACTTTAGATCAGGTACTTAAAGTAAGCTATTCAGAGAATAGACACCTTTATATTGGTATTTACGGAAGGAAAATGGCAAAACGTAAAAATATTTAGTAATATTCGTATCATGTGAATCTGAATTGTGTTTTCGGGGTGGAATCTGCGGAGATTTGTTGCTAAGAAATAGGCAACTCATTGTCAAACAGCTTGTTATATTTGCCGACAGGCGCGTGTCACTTCTGACATCAAATTGATTGAAGGGCAAGTGAAAAAATGTTGCGAACCATAACTGTCGGCAAGCAAGCATGTACTTGCAGTTGGTATTTCTTTCTACTTAGGGTTAATTATTGGAAAGAGCAGCTAATAATAGACGAAAATTAGTCGGCAAATTATAAAGGTTGGTAAGAAAATTCACGTCTTACGTCTTACAAATTAAAATAGCCATTTAATCTCGTCCAAATGTTTATCTGAACTTTACATTCAAGTTGGTTTTTAAAATATATTTTGGTCAGAATCGGTTACAGTAAAACGGATAATGGCCACTTTTAGTCAGGTGTTCTTGGCTCAGGTGATAGCAGCAAATAAAAACCTGGACGCATACTACAAACACTTTGTCGCACAATGCCCTGGAGTATTTTTGTTCCTAGTTAATAATTCCAAAGATAGAAGTATTAAAATACAATCTGCGGGTAAATATGACCGTATAGTCACATTAGAATTAGCCGCATAACCATCATTTCTAAAGCCGGGTCTTCAATCATTCACCTTGACTTTACTGCACAGCCAGACGCGATACGTTGTTGAACTTCTGAGTCCAACAATTCAAGTTTTAGTTATTAGCATTATCTTGTGTAGCAAGGGCGACCATAATGCATCCCTTATCCTTGATAGTATATCAGAAACTTGTTGAGTTTTTACTGCAATGCCAAAACGACCGTAAGTTGGAAGAACGCTTTGACTGGCATGACAAGGAGCAGCGGATCTCCCGTCAACGGGGTCACATAAGTTGTAAGACACGAGTTCAGTGATTCTCCGTTTCGGTTTTGACCGTCAGAACTAACCAAGTCAGGACAGGAATGAATCTGTTGGAAGACGAGATGGATATGATAACACCCCCAGTCATAAAGTTACTGAGAATTGGGTCAGTTGGTGATAAACTGTCTAGAGTCTACTATTTAGTAAAGTCGTAGCCGAGCTGTTTGCACTGGCCGATCTTCTAAGGTAGTCCTGCTTGATTAGCTTAACTTCTTCAGAGATATGGTCGGAATTGTAAGTTTTATTCCGCGCTCAATTTCCAAACAACGTTCATTCAAGCTTGTTACTCTCCAGAAGGCTGTGGTGAACCCCCGACGAGGTTCTATCCATGGTTGGGTAAAAATGAACATGATTCAACAGTATAGTTTTCTTTTTTATAATTTGTTGAATTAACGAAGTCGTTCTGAACCCCCCCCCCCAAAAAAAAAAAAACGATGAAGTGAATCAACTCACCGCCAGAACATCAAGAACGCGGTAATGTAAACGGTTACATATAATTCTGACCGCACTAGCGTTCAGCACTGATTCGATGTCATCATGCGCACACTATAAGGCATCCTTCAACAACGAGTTTAAAAGCCATTAGAATATTTCAACAGGCGCTGCAAGTTCTCAAATTTGTGTTGAAGTCCTGGGTGCAAGTGGACGATGCGTAAAATTTCATACCTTCAATTTTGCTTGTTCCTTTTTTATTCTCACAGATCTGTGGGAAATACTCAGTATCCTGAACAAAACCAATAAAATAAAATGTGAACCGGTGAACATCTTGGATTTTAAAACAGGTTTATTCAGTCAGGGCTCCCAATATGGATTAATCTCTGGCTCTGATCACGAGATTTATGCATGAGTTTGCAGCAGTAGTACACGAAACCCCATTCAACACCAAGGACCCTCCTTCCTACATGCCATGGTGTAAAGCTGAACTTCACCAGTTAATCATCAGTATTAGTAGTAAGTTGATGTTCTCGATGTCAGGCTCGGTTTAAGTATGTTTTGACATGCTTCACTTCGCCGGGTAAACTGGAGTCGAATACTAATCGCACGGTGATGCACTATAACGTTTACTAAAGCTGACAGCGACAGTGAGCCTGAGTGAAGAGCGTCGCATGCGCAAGAAAAATACCCGAATTGTCTAACCCTACAAGCTTTTGCCACCAGGTCTCACGCAAACAAACGAAACTAATCGACAGAAATTTCATTCAATCTGAGTTCGCTAACGATTTTAGCCCAATACTGCAAAAAAAGCAATTTCAGGCCTCTTGCAGTTGAGATAGTTTTGTTGAACTCTAGTTTTTTCTACATAACTCAGTAAAAATCCATAGCTGGATAACGTTTGATCCCAGGTGTGTATTTTAACTTTTGGAAGTAAGCTAACAAAGGCTAGGAAGTCTCAAAAGAGGCGAACATTATATCTAACCATGCAAATACCCGACATGTTCTACATTTTATACTCAGGTTGGATGACCACGCCTACTGGCATCAAGATTTATCACAAGCATTCATTAGTACTACCTTTTGCTCGCATCTTCAGCCGAGTAGGATGAAATGACGTGTACGCGTTTTACTGTTTCGAAATTAAAATTTCATTAGATGACTTCACTCCAAGTATGCAGGTGCTGCAATAAAATCTGCTACCCAAAATGATCATCACCCTAGTGTTAACCTAAGGTGTCAAATACGATTCTCGTAGGTAAAAAAATTTCTAGTCATGCTAGTCTGAATCATTGTGTGCTTATTGCAAGACAACTTTGGTTGTTTCATTGCATTTTATCTTCTTGATCTAAGCCCGAACTTCATAACGAATGGGTCCTTCTGCTGACAATACTGCGAGAGCTACATTGTTTCGATTTTTGCATGTACTGGGAAGGGTAAGCAGATAGCAACAGCAGAATAAAAATAAAACTTACGGTTGAATTTTACATCCCTGACTCATTATGAGTAACACATTATTTGCAAGAATCAAAAACATTTTCACGATCATTCTTAGTTTATTTCTGCGGACAGGAATGCCACTTTCGAAGGATGCCATGGTGCAAGATAGATCACTGCGCTCTTGACAAAATGAACAGATATCAAACCGCTTCATTAAGTGTATTCTGGCGCGTGTGCTATTTTGGGCTATGTGGAATGTCGATGCGTTGATTATATGCTCCTTTGGTCCGTTGTTTAATGCCTTCTATGTAGCGACATGGGTAGAAAGTCCAAGGGGGGAAACTTTTTGACCACAGCTGATAGACTGGCAAAGTTTTCCATGGAGCGCCATGATTAGAAATTGGAATATGAATCCTCAAACGCTTGGGTATGAGCAAGAAACATCACATCAGTTAAGCAAAACCTTTTCAGGGTTTTATTGATGACATTTTGAAGGTTTACAATTACCTCATGAGGTTCAACAAGACCACCTTTCGCAGCACAGTAAATTAGGTTTTGGCCGACGGACTGGGACCCACGACGCATGTAGTAACAACATCTTTGATAGTTCATCTTGACGCGATGAAATTTTTCGTTCAGACAATCTTCTGATCTGCTCTGCGGTGGGTTTCCTCTCAAACATCTCATTGGAGACATATGACCTGATCATGTGGGCAAGAGTGGTTTTTGTCGGTTTGTGCGTCCTCATCTTGATATGTAAATCTGCAACGGAATTTCATTTCGGTGGTGCTGGGCGATTACATGATGAATGACGGTTAGTCTTCCTCTTTTCCATACTGTGGCTTCCGAGCACCCTCTTACATCAAGGCAGATATCGGCTGCAGCGAAATCCGAAGTTAACAGAGCTTCTTTGAGAACTGACAACTGGCTTCTGTGCAAAAGTGTTTCTGTGGCCTTCAGTGAAAGCGAAATGCTTTTATACGTGCTAGTCACTACCACATAACCTCAAAAAATCAGTCAAATGAACAATAAGATAAGGCTTGGATTGTCATTAAGGTCTACTTTATCCAGGTTTTTTGTGGTTGTGGGAAGCAAATCAAACTTAGATCAATTTTTCTTCTGACCGGTAACAAGCACTGTAGGGCTGCTTGTTCAGCAAACATTGTCCTTCCCATTGCCATAAACTGGACCCCATAACTCTTGAGTTTCATTGAAATTATGAAGGAGGTTTTGCAGAATGAGATGTAAGAGTATTCGATTTGTTTACGGTGCTCAACAGTTCCATAGGCTCAAAGGTGCTCATCCCTCAGGAAAACAATACCCATTCTGATGTGTTGCTAGCCGAGGTGTATCATTTTAACTGAGCATATCCTGCTCAGGCTCAGAAGACCATACTTCGGACTGCCCACACCAGACACCTGGCATCCCGAACCAACATCATACACGTGGGTGATTTTTTAGGCTTATTACTTCATGAGCCGGAGGACAGTGGAGCGTGCCTACTGATGACAATTGTTTCAAATGGCAGTCACGCTGGAGCTGACATTGATTTTGTGTGAAGACTGGTCGACCACCACGGTACAGAAAGTCTGACACTCCAGATAGCGCACATGCTGGAATAGGATGTGGGTTCGGGTGATGATAAAACGCCTTGTACCACAGATTCTCAAAGTACAATAGATTGGCAACCTTATCACTGATGTCACCGACCTGAATTAAGCAAGTCGCAGTAAGAGGTTGCTTCTTTCAGTGTGTGGTTGGAAGACACTGCCGGCAGCCCATACTGGGAGCACCTAGGTTATAATGATAGTGGCCCACTATTTAAAGATTGGTCGCGTTTTATTTACTTTGCTGTTCAACTCGACCTCTTGAGGTCTTTTCGGGAATGCTGAAACTACTCCCACCACAGCAATAGGTACAACTAGTAACTTGGTAACTCTACAAACAGGCATAAAGTGACGAAGCGTGAAACGTTCCTATACGTCTGGATAGTAGTACTTCCCCATTTAATAAAGACGATCGTTTAAAACCATGCACACAAAGCAGCATACGCACACGCATACCTTTGTGCATCAATCAGAGACTGGCTGACAGAATAACGACCATTTTAGTCGGCACTGCCGTACTGGTAATAATTTGTCGGTGTCGAATTTGGTTTGTCCGGAATAACGTTATCAGTATACATTTTTACCGGTTTTCAGCGAGCATTGGGGCTTTTACGTCCCGGATTAGGTAAGCTTTTTACTGGTACTCTGGGGTAACCGAAGCCTCATCCCATCACGGCCAACGGTATTTCGATAGTAAACGGACACGCATGTCGTCATACGCCTATCACCCATAAAGCTAACATATGTACAGTTCTCTGATTTTGTGGACGTAAGACCACAGGGCCCTTAATCTGATGGTCTGATCCAGGAAGACCGACTGTTTATCTGATTGGTCAGAGATTATATTGGTAGTAGGCCGACTGCCTGGTCATTTGCTTCATCATTTTGGTCAGATGATCTAGGATAATGGCCAAACGCCGACTCAACAATACTAAGCCCAGTATTTGTAAGTCAGGTTTAGAGATGAAAGTTTGATGAACCATCGCTGGATTTCTATTCTCCAGTAAACTGATTGTTGTGCAACAATTCACTGAAAACAGTCTCAGACGCAGCACATGTCGTGAGAGTTAGTCTTGAGTAAGCCATTACGGTAGCTTTCTACAAGTCCTGGCGTTACAATTTGCGAACAACTTCAGCGGTTCAGCTCAAAATAGATGGAAACTAAGTAAACTCTTCACTGATATCTGGGTGAGTTAGCTGATTATGAGTGCCTAAAATGAGAGAATCTTTCGGCAAGAGGGAGGTGGATTGTCGAGCACAGATGTGTGGTATATGGATAATTTGATCAAACGACCTGTATATATTCATAGCAAGCACATGCATACGAATATGTTGATCAAACCCTTGTCGAAGGAGACTGTGACACTGAACTTGCTCTGCAACTTCCAAGTATGTTTTCTTATGTCGTATGTTCTCTTCACAGCCAGTGGTCGAAATTTTGTTTGCCTTTTCAAAAAATGCATACCTTCGATTGCGCCTGGAATGCACCTTAGTTCTCGAAGGAGAATGCCGATAGTCTTGACCATTCAAGCATCAAACTATTCAATTTGACTTGTTTGCGTCACGAGTGATAGATTAATGCAAACAAGTCACTAATTCGTTTATTTTAGGCACCAACTACGCAATACAATGAATACAGTGTCGCTGAAGTATTCCAGTGTCAAGGGAACACGAAGGTGAATTATCACGTTACCCTTATAGGTCAAAATTGACCAAATTAGCTGGTTTCTGGTGACCAAAAGCCGGAGGGCACATATTTTGGTATAGGGCAGTGTCCTTGGATTCAGAAATTTGTCAGGTCACTTGATGTTATCAGCCCCTGGTGAGGACGCAAACAAATGGAATGTTTTAGGACTTAGGAACTAGATGCGTTCCGAACTTTTGCGAAAACGCGTCCCTCGTGCACATACAAACACATGTGCCCGCAAATGCATGAATACACACAATTCTCGAACACTGTCGCAATCTAATTTAACTGACTGACTTATCATCTGGGCGACATTGGGTAACTTCATCCGAGGCAATTGTCTCAGTTCCGGTGAACCATAAGTTTGCTAACCTAACGGCGTCCTTTCAAACACTGCATGCACACTGACGAAGAGTTGGTTTTCATTTTGAAGGTCATTCTCGGTGAAAATGAATCCGGTTTGGAAAAGAACATTTCCATAATCCTAATTTCTGGCGTGCCGTCGAAAAACTATGGGGAAGACTAATTCAGGTCGTCGCATCTGAGGTCAACACGGTTGCGTCTGGTATAATATATTTAGACAAATAGCAAGAACTTTGGTTGGTCCAAATTAGATGCATTAAAATAGCAAGGCAATAACAACTGTGCGCACAACAACTACCCGCGCTAGCCGATCCGCATTACTTCAAAAGGCTTCAACCCTTCCGAGAAGCTAAACCCCCAACGGATCGCATGTTTTCTCGACCACATGCTTCTTGATGAAAAATGTGGCGTGGTAACTTGGAAGCGCTTCAAGCTGCTCGGAATTAGGTCGAACAGGTGTTATTTTGCTCGCGTTTTAAATTCATGCAAGTTCTACCAATGTTCGTCTCAGCGCAACCACAGAGGAACTGATATTTATTGTGACTCATTGATCGAACCGGGGGTGGTACTTTGATGAACAGAAATGAGGGTGCGCTTACATGGACTATAGTTGTACTTAACCAACATTATTAGAATGTGGCATTTTGCAAGAGGTTTTTAAGAAGTTGGGCGCACCGCCACCGGTTTATGGTACATCACGATGGGCAGTTACCTTTCGAAATGTTGTTATTGGTTCCGTTATATTATCTGCCTCTTGACCATGTTCGTCCCTGACTTTTGTTTTTTGAACTACGTTATGCAGCCACTTGGGCTGTCTGTATCCGATTTATCCGAGCTATGAACTTTCTCACCCCTGTATTTTGAAATTACCGTTTGCACCTAGTTGGACGGAATTTTTGTAATGTGGATATCGGCCCATCCATGTGAACACTGCCCGGGACGTACTCGTACTTATACTATGTAGAAACAGTACTCTACTTTCCTTTACTTACTCGAATGTCATGAAAAGACTGCGGAGTAAAGAATATCAGGAGGGATTAAAATCTGTTGTTTTACAGTCGCAATTAGTAAAGTATTGCTCAGAACTCGTTTGCATAAAGGCAGTTTCATTAATTTACTCCCCACAAACCGTCCGAGCGGAGGAAGTAAGATGTATCATTGTATGTCCTTTTTGACATACTACGGCCACTTCATTAACTTGTTTTAAACGTCCACCTTCGAAGTAACTGTGAAAGTGCAATTCATTATTGTCTGCTCATATCAGGGTAAGATTCCAGTCAGTTGAGACAGGAGGGGAATAGAATTTCGGTGAGATGACAGAATTTCAGATAGGATATCAACATTGTTCATTTGAGAGACTTTCCTAAGTAGTAAATAGGCGGCATGGCTCAGTGGTTGAGGCGCGAACTTACAGACGTGAAGATCTGTGGTTTAAACCCAACCTCTGCATTTCGACTGATTCTGTCCAGGCTCGAGCAACCTGGCAGTATCGCGGCCCTCGCTGTTCCTTCGGATCACAAGACAGCTAGGCACCATAGGAACACTACAGCTGAACCATATATGACATTATATGGTAACCGGATGTGATTAAAACATCGGATTTCTCTATACACGCTTCTTCACCATGTGACAAGGGCTTCTTACCCCGCTGAAATTTCGCAGTGTTATTAGTGCTTCTCGGATCTGAACACAGAATAGTCCACTTAGCTCAGGAGAGCTCAGAGTTTACAGCGAGAGTTTGAATCCGACACTGGTTTTTCTATTGCTGCTGTCCAGACTTGGGCAACAATTTTAACCTCCGTGGCCCTTCTAGTTGCGCAGTGGCTATGCACCGAAAGGAGTATCCTGAGTAACTGCCTACC
Organism: Opisthorchis felineus; assembly: GCA_004794785.1. NCBI lineage: Eukaryota > Metazoa > Platyhelminthes > Trematoda > Opisthorchiida > Opisthorchiidae > Opisthorchis > Opisthorchis felineus. Next base: position 269,676 of record SJOL01006458.1, on the reverse strand, counting down.
TTTGGTAAATCAATACAGAGGTCACATTTTTTCTCAACTGTCAATCTTGTTTTAAACCTATTCTAATTCTAACCGCGTGCATGTGAAATAAAAATGCCCCAGAGTAGGTTTTTAATCGACAAACACGAGCTAAGCGACTACAAACTATCAAACACGGAAGTAAAAACCTCATTTCCACAAAACCTCTGGAAAAGTCAATATCCCATAGTGTCCCCTTGTGCTCTCCTGGATGTTGCTAGAATACTTAACAACAGTGAAAAAATATTGTAATGCTCTTTAATAATAATTTTTTTTAGTTTGTGCACTGAGATGGACAATTTGATTGCAAAAGCTCCACCACCTATAGAGGTGACAACATCGGTGCCTTGTTAGGGTGGTTGTGCGATGATGGTTGTTTGGTGGCTGTTGACAATTTTCAAAGCAAACTTCCATCAGATGCAGGGATGGTGCTCGAGGCTACTTTGTCAGACACTACTGGCAGGTTTCATCAGTAGTTTAGGTAGGTACATGAGTTGTATATCCACAACTTCATCGGGTTTTAAACTTTACCGGTCTGCCATTGGATACAAAACTTCAACAGTAGTTACAGAAACCTTGACAGGCAGACAAAAAGCATTTACCTGGTCCAACTGTGGGATTGTCAAGCGCCTCGTCATCAGCCAGCGATGGAATAGACTCTAAAGGGACATAAGTATCAAGAAGTATTTCATCGAGACAAGGCGCAAAGATGAGTTTCGCGTATGCTTCAAGATCATTGAGGGATTTGGAAGCAACCCTGAAGACAGGAATGTCCAATAGCATGAATTCCACATTGCGGATAAAATCCGGGATCACAAAGGCAAAACTGTCAGAAGGTGAGGTAAAAGTCACGTCTAATCTCCTTAAACACACACAGAGAAAGGTAGACCAATACGAACGGATAATGGCCAAGAAGCGTAGAATGGATAATATATCCAAACTAGCGAAAGCCTAACAATGCGGGAACATTTTTGGCTTCTTGGAAAAATCACATTTTGACCTTATTTAGGTGGGAGGCAGGGATGACCTCCAACCACAATACTTATCTATTCAAGGGCCATTAGAAACAAACGAAACTAGTGTGTGGTGAAATTTCTTAGGACCACTGTCTGGCGTGGATCGTCCCACCTTGGTGGATCTTCTGTGTGAACTGGAAGCATCCGAGCAGGTTGTTGAATTTATTGAAACCTCTACCGGAAGATCGAAAAAAATATCCCAATTCTCTAAAGCCTTCCTCGAGAAACGCGCGTGCGTTCTCAATGTTCCTTGAGCATAGAATGTTCACCCCTGCCCTAACCTTTCTGGCTGTCGATGATTTGCTTTCCAGACCTCCGCATTTGACCTACCCGTTCATTCTCTTTTTGCCTCAGGCGTCACGGTTTCCACTATCACGCCGTTTCCAATCTAACTTCAGACTGTCTCCATTATCTTTCACTGTTCTCCCTATCCCCCAGTTGAAATTAACTATCTTTGTCTCACTTGACTGCATGATCCGCGGAAGATAGCCATTCCTAAGCTTGCTATTCTGTCGGCTCGACGGCCTCTTGTCTCCTCCCGCTACGTGTCCTTCTCTGGTAGCACTAGTTCATGTTCTCGCCAGCTCCCCTCTATCCGCCTGCAAGGTGATTTTCACCTGCTTCTCGGTTACCTCGGTGTTTTCGCTGGCAGTTGGTGACCGTCTGTGTGCTACCATCCTAACTTTGTGCTAGTTTTCTGGTTAACATAGTCCGGTATGAACAACTCTCTCCAGAAAGTTGCGATTTCGCTTTTTTTTAATCCGCATTTTGTCATCCAGTCTCTCCCATACGGACACATCTTTATGGATACGGTTCAACTGAGCAGACACGCGTTTTTTTGTAACGTTTGCATGATATTTGTAAATATATTTTTGTCTGTCGGTGGACTCTTCCGTGGCCACAAAATGGCAATGAGTTTCCCAGTTGCCATTTATTATTATTTTTCATGATACCTATCTATCTCTATCTCCTGTGGCCAGTCTGAGTGGGCCCATCTAACTCTGACACTCCTTGGCAAAGGTATGCCCGATAAACGAAACTCCGAGGCAAAGGGCTTTCCTCCTTACCATTAGCAAGGAAGGCGAAAAGCGGCGTATGATGGTGCGATGGCCGGACTAGGAAAAATTAAATCATAGTGCGCGTTTCTTTACTTGTCATGCACAGTCCTTATGATCATGACATTCAAATTGATTTCAAAAATGACTCAATGATTCGACGTAACACACTACTCAAACATCATAAGCGAGAGATTCAGCTGGGTGTTCCAGGTGAGTCTCCCGTAAAACCAAATTTGTTTGCAAGTGAGCGTATTTCGCTGACCCAATGGTTCCTTTGTGATCAAAGAATATAAAAAAGACAAGTGGCCTGCATAGGATGAGTTACATCTGCTCAGCGAGCAATATCTTACCTAAACAAGCAGTCAATGGTTTCCCGAGGAGGGTCACTGGAGGTCACTGAGGGGGTCGCTGGAGAAACCCCTAGTTCAAGGCAGTGAAAGCGCATCTACTCTCTTTTCACGGAGGAAACTGCTCACAAGGTTACTTAAAACTCTTCGACATCCCTGTAAGCAGTTTTCTTTATAATAATATATTGCAATATCTGGAATATCGTACGAACCGAAACATGAGGCTGCCCTTGTGCGGCACATTCAGTTGAAGAACGTCATAAACGAGAGATTCAGTTTAGCCTCCAGTGAAAACTAAACTGATTTACAAGTGAGTGTATTTGTCGCATCTACTATCGTTTTACACAGGGAGAATACTCATGAAACCAGTTATTGTCTGCAAATTCGGCCAGGCCTGGTGGGTTGTAGAATGTAATCGGAACTGTTTGGATAAGTTTTAATCTCCGTTGCATTGGTCTGAATGGACTGATGCGGCCAAATCTGCTGAGTTGGAGTGTAATATGCGAGGTCTTCCAGGTTATTTATTTCCCTCAGCCCTGGTCAGCCTGTGTCTAAAAACCATCCGCGAAGCGACCTCCTGTGATATCTGAGGATTCGGCACCTACTGGATTGTTATTTATTCACTTCTAGCAGTGCCACCTTGTTTGCATGCTCGTTCTGTGTCTGCACACCTTTTTTCCGCATTTGAAAGCAGAATTACGGAGGCAAACCACAGTCGTCAGCTAGGTCTGGAGTACCCACCCCCTTAACGTGCACTGAGGGTTCAGAGTAACAAATCAACCATCTAGCTGAACGCTTCCGAAGGATGATAGGCGAATTTCTACTGTGTATTATTATAATATTATTATCCATAGGAATTACACTCGATAATGAACCCAGTAGTGTGCAAAAACCAGCACGGTATTTGTGCGCTTTCAGAACCACATAGGAACTACTTGTCAGCTGAAAATCATTACCATGATTGGGGCGTTCTAGGCTGTTACACGCTTCCCATCCCGGTAGGTCTGGTTGCCTGACATCGTTTTCAGCGTCTAGAGAGATTCATCAAGTTTTGTGCCTCAAAGTGCCTCAGAAGCTTATGAAGTCATTCAGACGTTACGAAGCCGCCGCTATTTTTCCGATGGTAGCTAAGGCGACTGTGAATGTTTATGTAACGATTTCAGGAGATTTCTTTCTTTCAAAAGGTATCATTAGAAACTGACATACCGGCCTAATTTGGGTTCCACTATTTGAATGTTACTAATACGGTGGAATTTAAATTTTGTGAACAAATGGCAAGCTGCTTGTTTTCATCTTTTGCTGCTATTATTCACACATGAAACTCGTATGTTCATTCTCCTCTGATCGGTTTACGAAACAAGGGGTGCCATAGAACGAGGTCATACTAATGCAAATATTGCAGCTTATTCAAGGTAATTAGTAAACAGTCAACTCAATTTGAACGTTCACCGCCTCTAGGCATTCCGGAGAATAACGTGCTCTTTAGCGGCTACGGCGGTGTATTGTTTGCCAGGTCATGGATACAATGAGTATTCACTCTTCCGTAGCTGTTGTTTTTGTTTACTTGCTTTCTCATTGTTTGGAAGTGCGGCAGAGTCAGTCCCCCATACTGGTGGTAGAAAACGTTGACAGAAATTTGCATCATTCTATATTGAAATGGCGTTTTTGCTGTTTTCACATGTCAATGCGTTCCGATATTTTCCCATGCACCCATGAAACTTTAAAAAAATACTGTGAAGTTGTTGCAGTCGTTCTGTTGGCATATTATGGTTTAGTCGAAAACAAACTGGATGCACGCACGTTCCGGGGCCGTAATATAGAATTTAGCCGTAGACACAAATGGGCATGTTGTTGAAGTCACCATAAGTTATTCTGAATTCGAAGTTCCTGTGAAACAACCCCCTATGTGGCAAGCTGTTTGGGTAGATAACTACCTGACTATACGAATGATATGAATATCTTGACTTGGCGGATTTAGTTTGTCTGATTTAGACGTTTTACAAAATACTGCCTCCACTCACATGCATCTCCACTTCTCACCTCATTGTGCACAGACAGTGGTGAACTCCTGCAGATTTAGTTGCTTGCAAACGACAACTTGTGTTGCCTTGATGCATTTCAGAAGGCTGCTGAAACACTTGAACTGGGTTCACCCTTCTTAAGGCTAATCAGACAGTCGTGGTCTCCGAGTTTCTGTCAACTGTACGATCTAGCTGAACTCCAATTGGACGCTAATTGGGTTCTAGCGGCAGACTCAATTCAATGAAATCCAGCTGAATTTGAAAAATGAGTGTATTTCTGCAACCAAGAACTGATGATATTTGGAGTCGCAACTATATAAAACTTAACAACAAGCAGCTTCCTTGAGTTTGACACAACCCATGGAAGCTAATGAAGCGCTCTCGAAAATCTGTCGTATCTAAATCTTACCCTTGATTTATTGCGTTTTGAACTTTACTTCACGGACAATTCCCACCTACCGATAACTCATCAGAAGGCTGGTCATTTCGGTCGGATTCAGCGCCATTGTTTCCAATTACTGTAGTATTCATAGGGAACTTTGTAATTTTTTTTATCTTGGTGGTTACCTTTTGTTCCATTCTTGTCAACCCCTGGGCCCAGATTCATAGCTCCCAGCGGGCAAAATTCCGTCCTTCTGGTCAATTTTGGTAGCTCATTTGCAAGCACTTCGGCCACATTCTTGAATCTATTAACCTGCCCTTCTCCAGACAAAAACCCCGTAGTGGAAAGATGGCACTAGGTGATGGATTCCGTGAGCAGGTTTGTGCTCACAGTTGGAAAACATGAGCCTATCCCTTTGCTTGATTTCCGAAACTTTCAAAGTGATTTTTCCACAGAAACTCCTAATCGTTTGTGCAGATGATGTCACAACAACGTAGTTATTCATTGGATTATGATATCGACGAAACTTCGCAGAAAGCCAGCTCTTCTCTGTTGGTCTAACTTGCGCTTGAGAACTATGGAACATCGACTGTTAATTGTTTCTGTCGTAATATTAGTGAATTTTACCTCAAGCCCATGTGATCGGATATAGGTAGGGATTCAAAACTGTAAGTAGCGGGCTTTAAAACGGTCACGGGTATGGAGTAGCAGCAAGTAGCTGGAGTTTCTTTTTATACTCCCTCTTACGGATTTCCTGAAGGGCGATGCTGATTCTCGGTTCGAAAACGATTGAGCTGACATCTGTGNGGGGGGGGGACGGAAATCTTCCGTTCAGCCTGGAAGCTATATGATCTCAAACAGCATACGGTGGTTACATTTTACGTTTAAGTGGAGAAAACCGAAACCCCAGTTTCCATATGGTTAACTAGATTCAATTTATCAGAATCCTGGGGTGTGCCTTGACGAAACTCCAACTGATGCTGAAATAGAAAGAATACTGAAATTAGAAGATAAAGGATAGAAAAGACTGACGGCGTGTTTGCATAAACAGTGCACATCAGTTCAAAAAGCAGAGGATGCACGGAAGTTTGGATGACAGAATGGTTGAATGAGAGCCCCTGCATCAGACAGTTGGGTCAGTTTGATGTGCCATGACCGAAAAAATGTCTGGGTTTTTCGTTTAAGACAGAGTGGATCACCAAAAGGTTTTTGCGTGACATTCTTGTGTAGAGGGTTACGGTTCAAATAATTGCTGAGCACAGTTCAGCATTTATATGCCCTCTGAGGCTTGTTTATTAGCAATCCTGGTCATAAATCCACCCATCACGGTAACCATTAGATTGCAATTTGAGTTATTACGATCCTCACACGATAGTGACGTCCTTTAGCACACTGAACCTTTCCTGGATTTAAGGATAAAACAGAGCGTACAGAAACCACCGGTCGTGTTATTCGATCTATTCGAAACATAACTCAGAAAAAGAAGTTTTATTACCTCTCTTCCGGGTGGATACACTTCGGAGAAAATGGTACTGCTGAATAGCGTGAGTTTGTGTCATTCTGCCTTCCTGTTTGCCTTCCTTCTCAGACTGCAGGACATTTCGCTAATACATTTTCTCGTTACAAGCAGCAGAGCAGAATAACAATGAAATAGCTCACAGAAAGAAACCCGTGAAGTTATATGTTATAATCTCATAAGATGTGCTCAAAAATGGTTGTCACTGAAAAAGAAAGATTGTTAAAAAATATCAAAGTTATAGTTACAATGTGAATTTTTACATTTCAAAATTTATTCTTCCCTAAGGGAACTAGCATGCAAAGTGGATTGTGCAGCACATGTCAGTACTCGCTCCTCTGAAGTTCGAAAATTTGAGCACCCAAGCCAATAGTTAGCACATGGGTATCCTGAGAACAGAATCAGCTTACGAAGATGATTTAGGACATTCTTGACGCAGACAAAGAAGAACATCTTGCCTGGTATTGTCGATTGCAATGTAAGTGAACAGTGAACATAAATTGCTCGTCGTAGCATCACCCAATAAACACACTGAAGGAGGACGATCTTTCAGGCGAGTGATGTGAACTTGAATTCTACAAATCCAGCTGCCACCTACAACTAATCCAAAAATTGTCCAGCAGGTCTCAGGAGCTACCTGACTTGGATGTCCCGACAGGCAGACTAATAGATCGACACATTCGGGACAGTTAGTGGGTCATCGTTCGAGGCATCAGGTCACCCGATCACATCACTCATGTGTGAACATGTTCAGACGTGAAAATTCAGAGGCGTCCTACACGCTGTAATGGTGATACCACACTGGCTTCACATGCCACTTTTGCGGAGTTCAAACCGCAGCATGGCCAATGATATACACTTCTGATGAACTCTAATAAGAGCGAAATTCAAGTCCACTGCTTCCCCATTTTGGTGTGGACTCACCAGAATGACTGTGAGAAAAAACGAGGACGGTTGTTCAAACGAGAGCAATGTGGACTTGAAGAGGTATTTCGATTTAGTCTCTGTAGTGTGAATGCTTGTCCAAATCTTGCAGTAATCCGGTATAACACTCAGACGTGCACAAAAAACAACACATGATTAGCTGGTCTTCTCTTCTCCGACAGTGGTCTTATTCTGCCAGCTATATAAAGCGGTCTGGGCCAAGTTCTATTCAATCCAACACGCCAGGACACTACAAGAGATAGTATCTGATTGAGCGTTGCTCATTCTGTGTCCACTGCGTGGGATAACAGTGGCATGTTTTTCTGCCAGCTTGTCCACGGAGCCGGTTGACAGAATATTCGGTCCCAGCAAAGCGAAGCTGACCAAATGAAAACTAGCAAGCACACAAGCACTCAGTCATTCTCAGGTACACCACACAGTTTCGAACAAAATATATGACAAAACAACGAAACTAAAACCCACAATCCCGGAAGAAGCCGGTTTGTATTAAGGACTGCTCCTTCCTGGAATGAGGAATCTCAGTGGTTTAGGTGTCGTGGACAAAAACGTAAGGAATGATAAGTAGCTGGATAATTTTCGAGTAGTGCTTTATGAATTCGAACCGACTCAAGTCGAACTCAGGAATAACTTGGAATGGCTTGAAACAACCTGATTATTCCATCCGTATACTGTGCCCCAGTTTAAGGATGGACCGTCAGTCACGCGAAACTCAGTAACATTGAGCGTGTTTTCTTATATGCAGGAAGTACCATCGTTACATTGGGTGTCGGCAACGAGTTTGCGACCATTGTATTGCCAGGTCAGACAGGGTTTGAATGGCTTAAAAACAGTCGACTGCCTGATATGCGTCCCGCCATTCACGTGATTTAAAATTGTTGTTGAAAAACTCTGGAATATGCGAATTTTGCCTTCAGAATTTTAATTGACTTGATGCCTTTCCTTGAGTAACAAACTCTTGAGCCCTGTAGGAAATTGAAACGACCTCCTAAAATTTGAAAAAAACTTGTCTAGGATTTCCCTTGGGATAACGTGTCTTCGGAGGGTTCCTCTGGGGATAACACGGCCGTCACCCTCGGCGCTGTCAACACAGTCGCCAACAATACTGGTGAAGAAAATTCAGCGGACATCCAATAAGCAGCCCGAAATTTCAAAGTCAACAACAAGTCAATAATACCAGTTCTATATGACACAAAAGTACACCAATCAACCAGAATTTTTACTGGAAACAATATACGTACAAGTTAAAGCCGCGTATAAATACGCGAGGCATTAGTGGGCCTGCGCTAAAAATGGTTGACACATCAGGGTGAATCCGCTTCATCGAGCATGCATCTTCATGATTTCATGTAGCCAGATTAAAAAGTCGGTTTCAAAGGAATGCCACGACTCAAGTTTTTTTATAACATAATCGGTAAGGGTTGTTTTCCGTTAGTTGTTGTCAGAAACCTGTGAACGGCCAACCTAACTGCTTTCCTTATTAGGTTTGTCAAAATACTCGATTGCGTTCTGTCCGACTTATAATTTACGGTTTGTGTATTGCTGAGGTGCCTGTAGCGAAATTAGTTGTCTGTACGGTCCAGACGTGGCCATCAGTTGATCAAGTCGACTGGAGTACAACTTATCATAGATGCTATAGACACATTTGAGTTGATTCACTGTTTGACACATTTCAAACGTCTGTTCCACAAATCTTCAGATCAAGATGGCATCAGTGTACCATTTTTAAATATGACTCTAAGTGCGTTGAAACCAACTCACCGAAGAAAAAAATTCTTGGAACATTCGAATCTTCTCGTTTTCAGAAATATTTTTGTGCTGAGAGCTCTACATGTATCAGTTTCAAGAGATGGAGTAACGTTTTCCATCTCGCCCGAGTCCATCAAACAAGTGTGGTTTGATTGGCATGTCGATTCGAAAGTGGGACGAATTAATTATTATGGATGAACTGTCCTTGTCTCTGCAGTAATAAACTCGGCAGTTATACTCAGCAACGACCATTGAACAAGAAAGTCAAAAGAGTGAGACCAACATGCTTTGTGCTCAGGAACTTAGTAACAAGTTCCATTACTACCATTTAACTTTGTTTTCCAAAAGCTGCATCCAAAAGTCAGCTTGGAGTTCTCCGTTTCATCGCTAAGTATCAATGTAAGATTGAAGTAAATTCACCGACACTCGAGTGCCAGTCATGTTCAATCTGCCGCTCACCGAGTAATCGACGACCCTTCCGGTTTTTAGGTTGACGTTTTATGGAGTGAGAACACATCCGCTGAGAGCCAACTACCATTTCCTCACTGTTTGTGGCCTGCCGGGTAGACGTGGTCCCTATATGCCAGAGTTCTCATCGATCTTGTATGACTGTGAACCTAGCAATATTCCGTCTTTTTCTTCTAAGCACTGCTTTTCACGAATGGTATGGCATTCACTTCGCTACATGCATAAACATATCACTCAAAATATCTATTGTTGTGTTCAAGTGAACATCTCTTTAGCCTACAATATGAGCAGTAAAAAGGAACGGATCAACAGTGGAAAGTTTTGCTCAGTTATATCAAAAAAGCTTGCATGGAAAATTGTGAAATCCTGAATTTCAGAAAATCCGTAAGTCTGAAAGCTCTACTCGGGTGGATCCTTCACTGGCTTGAGAAGTAGCTAATCTTTCCTGTTATCTTTCTTTCAAATCCCGGAATATAGTACTGTCAAAATTTATGGATATCAGTGGCTAGGACAAAAACAATTTATTATCGTTCACAGAATCAGCAGCATATTTTGCGTGCTTTCTCTTGGAAATTGTTTGTTTCTGATCTCAGCGATTACTGAATCATGACGGGCTGCGTTCTGGTGCACGAACTTGGATAAAAATAACAACTTTAGAAGACCTAAAATGGCAAATTCACTCATTTCTTCTACACATAGTCAGCACCAGATTACATGTAACAAGAGGAAAATTTTTAACAGTCTCTAACAGGGGGGTTTATTCACGTGTTTTCAGACCGATTGGTCAGTAAAGAGAAACGACATGTACGGTGAGACAAAGTTCATTTGTAGGACAAAGCTAAGTTGAAAGTTTTAAAATCTCATGCTAAGAACAATATCTAACTCCACTGAAAGTTAGTTTTCCACTTAGGAACTTTTCATACAGTACATTGTTCCCAATCCATTCATAATGTAGCAAAACCGTATCCATGCAGCCAAGAGCACATCACTTACGAGGTTTGAAATATTGTGACAAACCATCCGTCATTTAAGCAGATGCGGCCTATCGGTTGTTATTTTTGGTCAATTTTTCGACGTGCTCCAATAATCGGTCTTCAGCTCGTTAGTGGATGAACGACAGAACGTGCCCTGTGTCAGAATAGCAGAAAACGGGAACACTAAACAAACTAACTAGTTACTGATTCGACGAAAGTGTTTTTCTTGATCTTTTTCGAAAAATTTCGAAAAATAGGCCAGTTCTGCACTTGGCTTGAGAAGACAGACACAAGCCAAATCGCTGAGGGGTCGCTATTGAACGAGAAGCAATTAATGAACAGAAGTTCGTGATAAAAGATGCATTTATGTCGTACCTTTGAATCTTTTCAAATTGTAGCATCTTTTCAAGGGGTAGCATCCCCTCCTGCAACGAAGGCACTCTCGTCCATGATGGAGATTGCAAAGGTTGTGTGTCGCAGATTTTGTGTTTTATCAGAGTACATAGTGCGACAAAATATTCAATCTCCAGTCCAAATTCAGCGAGTAGGTCGATATTAGGGTTTCATCGGAATATTGGTGACTCGGGTGAGTTAATTTTTTGTCGATCAGGCAGCTGTTGATCTTTTCAAAGTTAGTGACAGTTTGCCTGCAAACGTTTCATCACTAATCGTGTAGATATAGTCACTACGCACTAATGAAGTCCCCAAAATGGACAGGGAAGTCCGATTGTAGACCTTCTAATGAGTTATCAGAATTTGTCCTATTTTACTTAAGTCAGTGAAGACAACAAACGAAGTGTTTAAGTTGCAAACGATGTAAAAATGTTGCCTACCTGTTATTCGAAGATGCTACTGACATGGTTTTAGTAAATTCAAGAACACTCGTACACAGAAACCACAGTTTTTCTTGGGAGTTTCGGGGTCACTTCCTGTTTCCGCACAAAAGTGTGCATTACGATGTTTACTATACCACACAAACCCGTCCCGTGTACTTAAATATCAGGTCTTTTAATGTTGTCTGTAAATAGAATACTGGTAGCTTCGATGCACACTGGTGATGTCCCCATGAGTGGTGACGACATGTTTGCAAGCAAAACTGTCAAGCTTGGTGAACAGATCAAGAGCCACTTGATTGAAAACCAGGTTGGCATGATGCTAGTAGTCATAGGGAAACAGTAGGTATTAGTGACCACGTGATTAATTTTCGGGCCGTACAACCGATGGAAAATCGAGTAAAATAGACAATGACTTTCAATCAATTGGGAAATGTTTGGGACCGATTGGGTAGTCATCGTTTCAGAGAGGTTTGGTAAACAATCGGTGGAATTATTGCTGGGCAACGTTTCGCTTTTGACACAAAAGCTTCGTCAGGCCAAGTGAGTAAGTTACCAGGTTGATCGGGTTTTGAGGCAGTCAGGGAACCAATCGTGAGGTTTCTTATGATTACCAGAATTGAACAGTGCTGGGTGTCAGTCTGATGTTCCCGCAGAATTCCGCAGTCTTTCACAGCATCCGACAAATTCCGTCTGCCCCAGGCAAATACGGCCGGCTGGCTATCCACGAAAATAGCACGACTGGAAAGCACTTTGACAATTTCTGGGTGATGCATACCAGATTTATTACCATAGCTATGATGACGAAGAAAAACGTGCTCTTTAATGATGCAGTTGCAGAAGGGTGCTCTCTAATCCTTTTGAGATAAGTGTACAGAGTGTTTATGCGACCTTAATTGAGCACATTTGGCGATTAAATTGTTCAGTATCAACTCTGTAATGGTTCTGACGTTCAAGCGTGCAGACCACCGTGTTTTTACACTCGAGAAAGTGAGATATTATGCTGGTAGACCAACTCTAACGACAAACGTCGGCGCTCTCTAGTCAGAATATTATGCGCGCCTTTGTCTCCACCGATAAGTATGATTAACTCATCCCTGTGACATTTGTATTTTCCTTTAATCGAGAAGGTAAATAGCTGTATCTCTCAGTGCCTTGGAGACATGATCCATTTTACCAAAAGGTTTGAGGAATGGAACTAAGTTTTAGACTCTTTGCTGCATGATCCTGTAGAAGTTTGCTTAGATTCCAGGAGGCAACTACCACCTGCAGGTTTTGGGCTTTCCCACTTGACTCTCGAGCAACGACATGGCTACAAGGCAGCAGGACTTGTTCATGCAATGGAAACTGAAAGAAGTTCGACGCACAAGCTCCCTGTAGGAAATGGTTCGCCTTCCGCACTTGTGTACAACACAGATACTCTGAGATAAAGGCTGCACTTTAGTAAGTCGAACGCTAACTCTATGCTGATCTTCAGTAACCTGGCGTCTACTTCATATTAGAACAGAAACATGCTGGTGTGGGCGTTTGTGAACCCAGGTGGATTCTACTCTGACGTACAGCTACCGATTGTCCTCAGTTTGACGCTTTTCGCAACGTCTGTTTTGGGAGCAGAAGAGGACTGCAGAAACCAAAAGGAATTTTACGTGTGTAGCGGCACTGATAAGGGTTCCCTCCGAGAGGGTACCAGTAAACTGACAGATCGAGGGGCACAGACTTTTTGCAGAAGTTTTTGAATGCAGCATAAATGTCTGGTCACACCAGCTATGCTGTAAACCTGAAATTTGGAGACATTGAGTATGCGCAGACTAGCAAGTACTTAGGGCTGATAGGAACAAGGAAATTCTTAGCAACTACTAATGAGTTATCTGTTTGATGGGATGAGCAAAACTCAGTATGTCAACATACCGAAGCTTTCGTTCGAATAGTGGTTGTTTGAAATGGATGAGGCTTATGTAAAAGAGGATTACTTAGCACTCCAAGCACAGGTCGTTCCATATAATTGCAGCCTTCGTGCGATATATGTGGTATGATATACGGATGTGGTTGTTCATCGCATTTTACTCTTCGAACGCCGACTCCCACAAAACGTTCTGGAAGTCCAGCAAAAGCAGTCAGGTCACTCGTTAGGCTGAGGCAGAGCGTATTGTAAGACTTTTACCTACATAGTTTTGATACAGTGTGCTCTAAATTTGTGGTTTGATCCTTTCTCCGATGACATTTGCAAAAGAAAGTCCGCAACGTTCTTAGGTATCAGTACAAAAAACAGAGTCGTACTTTGGCCACGACATGACTATTCTAGTGAAAAGATTCTTTCTGGAGACTCATCATGGACCCGAAAAAACTCCTTATTTGCCAGCTTCTTCTAAGTTGAAGCAATGTGATCGTGGCCATATATTCTAAATGACATCAGTGAGGACGCCACGGGAAGCTGGATGAACAAACGTCGGATACCTAATATATTAGCGTATCTCTATTTGAAGCATGCGAGTGAGAAGCCACAACCTTGGTTCCAATGTAAAAGGGATTTCTGGATTTTTTTAGTCATCAAAACAGAATGTCCTGACATGGTACGCGTCTAAATATATCGATGAAAAGCAAACAAACGAGTAACAACGCGCTGGGCGTCTACATATCCTGTTTTGCTGCACCCGTGCTCTCCAGCTTCGTACCATCAGTCCGTATCTGAGATTTCATAAGCCATGACAAGCGATACTGCGCACCCATCCTAGTTTGAGCCATTGTCACGTCATCCAGGAAGTTCCCGATATGCACAAGCCGTCTGTCAGCAGTGGTTAACAGAATGACTTACCTAGATCAGTAGCATATCGTACAGAAGTCTTTTACCGACGGTGTGTAACAAGAAGAATGTTACCTTGAGTGCATTGATTCCGGCCGTGAGACAAATCAATGTCTGTGGTGTGAATTTCATGGACGAATTCAGGACAAACACTAACAAATCTGTTAATGTCAACGTTCACTTCAAGCCACCAACAATATGTCCGAACAAATCAAAGCCAATGTAATGCGTTAGTGGCCTGGGTGAGCTTTGATATTGAGAGATCTGCAAATGTTTGTTCATAATGTGTCCATAAAATTCACGCTACACGTAGAGTTTAGGCCCCATGATCGAAATTCCTACATGCGGACCATTAACAAGATACTCCTATTCAACGGCTATATTGGCCATGATAGCTAAGGAATCCCCGCCTATGTTTTTCTAAGCGCAAATTTCGCATGCTTAATTGCAGTGTACTGACTCTACGGATGTCGTTCAACTACACAATACTCAAGTGCTTCCATGTGGTATATTTATCCGAACGTTAAGACAAGGGATGACTAAGGTTAGGGATCTCAGAGAAGGTGGTATGCAAAAATGTCACTTTCACCAACTCAAAAGGAACATTCCAAGCCTAGGAGATAACCAAGGCTAAAGTCCACTTAAACCAGAAGCAGAACTCACCTTGCTAGCGGCAACAAGTTGTGGGATGCTTCTAAGAACGGGGATGGACTTGCGCCGTATTGGTGTGTTAACGTTGTTTAATTCCAGACATCATTGCCGGCTTCCTGCATCAAGCTTGTTTCCATATCTAAAATAAAAAAATTGCCCCCATCTGTGTGCTGATGCCATCAAGTCCACGCACTAAATCATGCTACTGCCTGTTTACCTGCACAAAGACCTCTTACGTCTGGTATTTCACAGCTTTCTACCTGATCTTTTGTCGTCTGTATTTTGCATCCGTTGAACCTTATACCACCCTCAACGCCCACACTCGTAATTCTTTGTGCCCGTAGATTGGTCCGATTCCAGTGTGTTGCGTTCCGTTCGACTCTTTCAACGGGAGTCTACTTTCAATTAAACCATCGTGAATAACAATCATCTCTTGATATCTGACAAAGAACATTTGAACCAATGGGGAGAATACTCTACTCAACAATTCTGTTGGCCATCTGCTAATTACCATCCGAGCTATCAGCTTGTAACGGTAACATGGGTTGCGAATACGAAAACCCTCCAACCTCAGAAAAGGTGTGGATGTATACCTCCAATCCAACTTTACCGTGCCCATGCTTCCGTTTACCTTCCATCCACTCTTAAAGATGAGCACTGAATCCCTTAGGCAGTGCCTGCCTTTGAGGACCGGACGATTGGGTAGTTGTGCTCATCTTTGAAAAGTGAACTAGTAAATAATAATGATTATAATAATAATAGCAATACTTGCAAATAATACACTTGCAAATAATACATACAAAAACTCCACCCATAACCATCAGGCAGGATGACGACCGGCGAGTGGTCGCACTGTGGTTGTACACCCATCAAGCAGCAGTATACGAATGTTGTTGCTGTCTCTGATGATGAGTAAGTACCACTGAAAGGCAACTCAGTACAGTCACTACATGTAGATAAACACAAGTTCCCTTGCAGTACTTCCTCCTGAATGAAAAATAAGCTATTCGTTGGTCCAAAACGTGTCTTCTTTTTGGTTCTGGCTTGTACGGTTTGTTGGATAGGGAATATAATGGGGACAAGTCCGTGCTCAGGAAACGTCACCTTAGCAGACCTTTTTCCTGTTGAGTATTTCCCGACATGGCGGAGTATTTTGTTTACCTTTCAATCAGCTTACCATGTTCAGGCACCAAATCTCCGACAATCCTTCATCTATCTCTGTGCCGTCTATCTGTCCCATCCTTTGTGAACTACTGTGAGTAAGTTCAACCATTTGAGGCCTCGTTCTTGAGTTACTTATGTCTACGCAGCAACTTCAATCTGGGACCACGCCTTTTATCTCAACTTTGTAATAATTTCAATATTGACCGAAAAATGCTTCCCATTTACTAGTTAGCCACTGTGATATATCTGACCCTCATAAATTTGGCTTGCTTTTTCAATATTATAGAGGAAGTATTGCCTTAGGTATCCACGCAGTGCGCACGTGATCTTAATTTTTCTCAGAAGTTACCTACAACATCTTTTTACTGTTCATCGGGCCAGGGGTTTTCAAACTCTGTGGGCAAATACTGAACAGTCTCATCTTCCATTTCAACACTCTGCTTCTGAGTGAAACCACTTCCTTGTTTAGGGCGAGGTTCTCGTTGTTTTGGTCAACTAGTTTTGGATGATAGAGGGAAAATACTTACCAAATTGGTCAAGGTGACTGGTTGAAACAGCTTTCTGCTTATGACGAAACAGACTCAATTGATTCTGCTGCGCCCTCTTGGACTGATACTTATTCACGTCGTTTTCATACTTTACAGAACAAAACAAGTACAGGCATATTTGGAATCCTAAGACCCACGCCTCTGAGTTTATGTACAGTTCCCTGAAACGGTAGAATCTTTAGATAGGATCGCACACACCATTTTATGGGGGCTGAACTCTGAATGTGGTGTGGCAATACTACCAATGTTGGACTGAAAAATAGCCTTGTTTGTCTGGACATAGGAATGCGAACTCAACGCTCTTGCTGCCTTGCGATATTAATAATAAATTAGATATTCACTAAATCAATGCATTTCACGGACCGTAGTGAATAAAACTCGGCTAATCTCTGAATGACCGTTGCGTGCTTAAAGGTGCGGGTTCACCTCTCTCTTCTTGTGCGTCATCTCTATTTGTAGTGTATTTCCATATGCGGATGATGTATGCAATACGCCCTAATTATTGCCCAAATCTTTGAATCATTTTCAAGGTAGATTTGCAGATCCTGTCAGTTGACCGGTTTACCTTCCTCGCATTAAAATTTCTGGAAGTTGCATTTAGCCCTTCCGACAACCAGAGCATCTCTTAATCCCCGTCTATGAGGTACAAAGCTGGAACGACCACACTTATCTTTTCCTGGTCTTCAACGAAGCCCATCACATTTGCCATATTCTTCGTCTCCGTGAATTCTTCCCGCTTCCGGTGGACTTGTTGAAGGATGCATTGGCTGTGCCACTGTCCACTGACGTTGTGCTCTTAACCAGGGCTACGAGGAGTTTTGTACCCCTATTTTCAAGGTCGGTGAACAGGTAAAAAATTGATGAACCCACTTGGTAGACCAATATTCCGCGTCACTGCATGATGCTTAACCACTTGAGAGTGAAAAAGAAAGCAAGAGAGCAAACAAACAGCTGAACAGATCAGTTTCCCATTGCTACTATGGCTACTGCGACCAAATATCTGCCAAAAACTGGACATGCTAATAACCAGATGGCTGGCACTAAAGTCCTTCCTATTTTGAGACAAAATTATCTACCGTGCATTCTTCTGGCTTTACGGATACATCCCTTTACCCCTACTTCATGAGCTTAAAGATAATTTTTTTATAATAGTGAGACAACAGCAACAATTCATTGAGCAGACTAATCCCTCTTCTGCTTGAGTTTAGGTCCCGAAGCAAGTAAGCTTTCTTTCTGGCTTAACATATTTCAAACAGTCTTCAGAGATTTGAATACATTCTCTCTAGGTTGCTCCGGACAGTCACGGAGACAACTGATGGACAAATCCCCATTGCACAGTTTGTTCGCGGGTCCCAGCGATGCGCCTAATATCAACCTACACTTTGTAAAATAATTTGTGAAACGCGAAATCATGGAGAAAGACGATCAAAACGTTTTAGTCTGTTTATTGAAGTTTGTTTGTTCAATTGTTTGGCTTAAAAGAAGGCGGCACTGAAAGAACCCTGAATTGAGTCTTAATTAGCTGTTTTGTTGTTATTAAAATGTGTTGGTCACACTGATCTGCACGACTTCGATACTTTGATCTTATATTCCATTATAATGCTTCAACTCAATGAGCATGTCAACAAATTAGCTGGTAGGGGACAGTGGCACAAAGTCCGTAGACCGCCTGGTACAGCTTTCGTCTTGTTTGGGAATGATCAGGTGGGCGTAGACCCCAGGCATTGATACAATCGATCACTACATAAATAACATCTTGATCGACGTGTTTCCTTCCCGTGTCCAAAGCCCGTGCTTAGTTCCGCTGTCGTTTCTGGGGCTTATCGATCCCCCAGAGTGATCTGATAAATCTCGCTTGTTTTTCCATGTCCACCCACTTCCAATATCTAATGGTTTTACCGATTTCAATCTTTCTAACTTCGTTAGTAACCATATGTAGTGGCTATGCGTTATTCTAAACGTTAACATTTACTTTGGAGCTCATATGCATGATCAAGCTACTGGTGCTGGGGACTCATTGCATTGCCTCGTCATCAGTGGCGCACGGATGTTATTTCGAGCAGACTTCCACAAGATTTCATTACAAAGATGTTTGATGAAGTTTCTTTTGTCTTCGCATTAACTATGACAGTCTTGAGAAACGTGATTTAGGGTAACTAGTAAGACCAACAAAGGGATGGTAACGGTAGCACCCGAAGGCCACCTAAAATGCCTGTCTTCCGGCATTACTCAAATGTATTTGCATAATTTATGTTCCGCAATACCCACGCTTCTGCCAGACTGAGATAGAAGGCTTATGAGGTATCAACCCAGTAGACCCTACTACCCTATTCTGAACGAAAACACAAGATCTCATTAGACTGAACAAGAGAAGCCTTTGCTCAGGAATACGTTATGTTCGTCATCTGTTCAGACTGCACTCAGTTCTGGGACGACAACAACACAGTCACCAGCAACGTTTTTCCACTTGGTTTGTTGAAATCCGTGTAGTATTTACCTCCGGTAAATTCTTCGCCCTTGTCCGTCCAGCTCTCTCAGAAGTTTCCCCAACGTCGCACCTGCTATCTATTGGCACATTTTTAGAGGATCACCTTGAAAGTGACCTTGAGAGAATGACCTTGAAACTTCAAGGGGCTGTACCTCATTGATGGTCGACCCACCAGGATTATCTGAGACAGAATGAAGTGTTCAGCCGTCCTTTGTTACATTCTCATGCCGATCATTCTTTTAGCCTGTATTCTATGGTTGTGAGAGGTCTGCTGGAAAGGTAGCCTCTCAGGACTTGAAAACACGATGACGGTTATACGTCCGCCCACTGAAGAAGGCCAGCCTTCGGTTCTCCGCGTCCGTAGGATCTCTGTTACATGCAAGAACCACGCGATTCTATGAACAGTCGAACTTAAGTAATCTCAAAACACGGTCGTTGGTCTTTGCATTTACTGGTTGGCAGGCATGAATCTATTAGGAAAAACACTTAAACATCTAAGAAGCAAGCCGAAATTTGTGATGGAAAAGAATACTAAATAACACGAAATACCTAACTTTCATCAGCATTTCGACATTTGTCCAGCACCCCACGATTCCCCTTCTAGGCTTTCGAAAGTCAGTACACTCCATTATCAGCCGGTGGCCGAATTTATTTATGAAGGAGCTTAATGAATATGTGATTAAATGAATTCGAAAGTAAAGTTTATGGAAGTTACTGGATTCCCTAAGAAAAAATGTTTCTTGTCGCTACATCTGTTTCACGTAACGGAAAGGAGTCGATACAGAGTACGCATTGTTTTTTAAAGGTTAGAATCATAAATGTTTTCGGAAACCTTTCAACTGATCGTTATACATGCTGAACATCTATACTGCAGCATTCAGGATATGAAGTCCTGTGTTACCGCAAAACGGAGGAGCACAACATTTATTGGAGGGGCAAACCAGACCATCGTTTTCAGAGCCTAGTATTTCCACGAACGATCAATATTTATGGCACGCCATCACGGTTAAAAGTGCAGACTACCAACATTACCATCAAATCATTGTGATGGTCCCCTCTTCTGCTCAACGTGACGGAAGTTGAATTGAGAATATTTGTCCGGATAATTTTGATGGATCTTATTCTTGTGTGCAGAAAACTCGTAAAAAAACCAATTTGCTTGCTGAGAGAGTAGAAATAGCTGTTGAGAACAGTTTCTTGATTCCTGAGTTATACTCAGCATATGCAACTATCGTTGTCGGTGATGAGAGCAATCATAAACATGTTAAATCGGACAGACAAACAAATCAAATCCGGTGACGTAAATTGATGATGAGTCATTCCACGGATAACATGCTTGGTTCTTTGCCCCAAGAAAACTAGGGAAATGCCGCAGAGCCCTTTAAGCAAAGCAAACCTGGCACCGCATGCTCAGATATGTGCCAATTTATAGGCGTAGTGTGGGCTTGCCCCACTGAACACTTACACTCGCTTCATACGAATCATGATGTGTTGAGATATGTGTAGGTAAATTCACTGCACGGATGCAGTCCGTGGTGCATTTCTAAACTTGATTCATAGCAAGCTGAAGTTCATGAAAACGAAAAGGCAGATTACTGTTCTGGACAATACACTCACGCTAGAATTTCGATATACTGAACTGGCGCTCAATGGCTGCGCATCCTCTTTGGCTATTTATGTTCTTAGTTCAGCAGCCATGACATGACTACCTCAGTTTTTTAAACTTGGAGCCATCATTCTATCAAATATGCGTATTTTGTAGAATAAATTTCTCCCTTATAGAAAGGCAATCTTCAATACTAGGTTGTTTCTGGTTGTTTAGAATTCATGCCCATATCACACCTCTTTGGACAATCGTCGTTCTGCTCTAAGGCAAATATTCTGGTGAGTCCCCACCAAATACAAATCTAGTTTCGCTCTTATTAGCTTAGTGGTAACATGATCACCTCAAATGAAAATGTTCATGGTTCAAACTCTGGCACGGCCAAGGATATACACTACTAACAAGCTCTAAAAGTTTGGGATTTTGGACCAGTGCTTTTCTCCGTTAATATGAACTCACCAGAGTAATTGCGCAAGGACAGAAAGATGACTGTTCAAAAGAAAGCAATGTGAATGAGGAAACATTTATGTGTACGAGCGGTCCGTTCCTGTATCTAAATCTGACAGTTGCAATTCACCATGATTTCACTGGACTACAACGCTGCTAAATAAATGTTTTTGTAACCCGTCGGCAATTTATGGTCTTCACATTCAGCATTACATAAGAATTAAAAAACACAGTCTATACTGGCAAAAATGGCACCATTTTACTCAGCGGTATAAGTGATGTCCTCCGGTTTATACATACACCGCTCAAGACATTTTTCTCCCATCAAGTGTGGCTGGAAATGTTTTCGTCGGTAATCACTCCTTCCTGTATTTTCTCTGAAAGTCCTGAAGAATCTGTACAACTTGTTTATGTGTCTCTAACATACACAGTGTATGAAAGCTTATCAGTTGCCGTGTTGCAGCAGACACGCAATAGTCCATCGGACCTGCCACTAGCATGTTTTGGCGATATTTGAGTTCGTGCTTTCGGCCATCTCACGAACTGTGAAGTCCTTTGGCTGTCCAAACACTAATATGGCAAATGACCAGGGGTTTTCGAGACCCCAAGGCGTGGTTTGATTGGAAGATCTCGGAAAGCTGGCTAAAAACGAGAAATCCGCTGGCTTGTCGTTCGAACGGTTAGGTAAACCCCGCCCAAGCTTGATAATGCTCATCTGTCTAGACCTGATAATTCAGACCCATCTACTGAAGTAGTACTAACATTCTGGCCTCACTCGCCAGATGTCTGCGGTCCAACTTCCAGCACTACCTGGGATATGCACGGTTGATGAGATACAATAAAAGCAAAATTGAAGTTCAGTGCTTCCTGGCTTTGGTGTAAACCAACCAGAGTAGCTGCTTCAAGACGTTGGGGGTGGAGGGTTACAAACAAGAGCGATATGATCATAAACCTAAACCTCCACACTCAGGTACAATCTATCGCCAACCAAATAACGAAAACACATTCACTTATCTGCTCTTTCAGGTTAACTGATTTTCAGCTCCGAGAGCTCCTGATGAGAAGTGTCATTTGGGCCTACGAGATACCGGCGTTCAACCGGCTAGTAAAATGCTCATCCTATGCGATAACCAAACACGGACTAACGCAGGTTACCCTCCAGTAATGAAATACAGCCCATAAAGCATTGCTTAGGACATGCTGAACACATCTGAAATGAAGAAATGTCGAACTGTCACCATGACGCTTACTTCCTCATCAAAGTGTAGAGACGTGATGAAAAGTATGTGTTGTTGATGACGTCAAAATCATCGTTTTTTTTTTACATTTTCAGTTGAGCGCGGAATTGATGTCTCACATGTCATGCTTTTCACTGTTAGTGCGTCATAAAACGAGAGGTCAGACTGTCAACTGTTGCGATGAGCCGCGGTTTTCCAGGCACACTCTTTCGACGCAGTTCACACAAAAAGTTTCATTTATCACGCGTGACTAGGTATGCATAAATATGTGCATATATACCTGTAATTCCGCCAAAAAGGAATGGACGGAAGCCACATCCAGTTAAAAATGCTTAGTAGAACCAAGCTCGTGAATTCGGTTTTTGCGTGAGGTTTGGTTACGTAACTAACATAACGCAACCAACTGCGCAACTGTGTAGATTCGTCCACCATTTAAGACAGGTCGGATGGTATAGAGAAGATGGGTTGTTTGCACTGCGGGGTTTGAATTACGTCTGCCTCAGAACTGCACGTGGATTAGCTGTCTGCTGAGCTTTACTTCAATCCTTTCCAAGTTCGGCAAGTAGACCAAGTGATCAATGTTACTAGGTGCCAGTTGCCTAGATGTGGCATACTACTCACAAGGCTGCTTAAAACTCTTTGAATATCGTACCAGCTGAAACATGAGGCGTTTTGGTGCACCATATTCTGTTGAAGCGGAACATCATAAATGGGTGACCAACTTGGGCTCATCTGATTCTCCTGTCAAAAACTGAAGTCATGTGAAAATGTGAGTATTTGTCTAAGTGCCAGTTGTCTTGTCCTCAGGCTATTATCACCTCTGAGGGCAGCTTTCCATGGCTCTTTCGTGGCAGAGAATGATCAATATAACTCGAGGAGAATCTTGGTCGCTCAGGTAGCGTAGATGGCCGTTTGTTTGTTTGCTGAGCGCCACTGCGCCCCCTAACAACGCACTGATGATGACACCTGGATCGGTGATGAAAAGTTTACAATCAAACTGCCCGGCTCAGAGAAAAATCAAACGACCATAACTCCTGGAGTGTGGACAATAATCCCCCATGGGTCACATAATTTGTCTACAAGCATTCTCATGTGCAAAAAATCAGTATTGGGAGGCAAACGTCTGGATCTAATACAGATTTGCTATTGTCTTATCTCACCCAACAAAGATCATACAAGTTGATACACACAGAGAATACCTCGAGTGTCCAAATTTGTCTTCAGTTGGCTGCAAATAGGTAGCGGGTATAGAATGACTCATAATGGAACTTGGCAAGACCAGACCACCCACAGAACCCGAACTTCCTTTAACCGGTAAGGTTTTGCAGCCTGTAATGGTTATTCGTTGGACACAGTACTACCTTTTAAATGTTGACCAAGAGACACATCTGCTTCCGTCGCTAAAGCAAGTTCTACTTCAGTTATTACCCCTTGGTCTACCTGGATTGCCATGGGAATGAAAAAGAATTGGGTCCAGGAGTGGATGGTTTTTCGTTTTGCCCACATCATTAAGCCTGCAAAATCCCTTGTCATGGTCAGGATAACTTGAAGAACCTTGACAGATTTTGCAGAGCCGAAATTCCTTTGTGTTAGGTAAGATAACTACAGTGTCTGCGGTTTGCCGTGTGTAATGCTCTCTATTAAACAGCTGTTTAATCATACATGTGAAGTTATATTACACAACTCCGATTCTCTGAGGTGTAAACCTTAACTCCAGCCATCTCATGTTTTGGCAAGATGAACCTAGAATCGTTAAAAAGTTACGTCCTTAGTAAATTTGTCCAAACTCCATCCGGTTATGACTAGATTACCAAACGTTGTTCAACAGCTCACAAATTTTGGCAAATTTATCCATATTTATGTGAACATTCACCCAAGAAGACGTAGGAAATCACATATTAAAACGGAGTGCCCTGGTATTATACACGTAAATTCTTACCATCAAGGTGGAACACTGAGTAACAAAAGCCATCTCACTATCTCTCTGACAAGAAAATAAAGGTATTTCTTCAATTCTGACACAAGTCAGGCACGGGAATGAAGTCAGTAGCGTTTGTTGATCAAATAAAATAATGTGAGCTTTTTGCAGTACATCAGCGAATCGAGGCCTGGACCATTTCTCCATGATTCCTATGATTTTCTGCCGGCACAGTTGCATTTAGCTCACGGTGATCCATTTCAGAACACATTCGCTTCTTTTGAGTACTTCGGAAAGACGGTGTGTAGGTCAGACGAGTTACTCCATCTTTGGTGATGAAGTCCAACCGAGTTTCGTCGGTGGCTGCATGACCACGCTGGAAACAACAAAGTTGATTCCGAAAGCCTGGGATTTTGAAGCTGTAAATCAGTATGTTTATGACAGAATCTAGCACGATTAATGTGTCGGCCAGTGCCTGTGCAATCTTGAACCGAAATGCTGAATCCGTTTCCTGGCTTATAATTCCAGTGTAATTGTGCAGAATAACGAATACGAAGCTTGGCATTTGAAAACTCAAAAAAGTCAGCGCAATTATCAGAACTGTTCGGGTCGCATTCATCTGATGTCGTCTTCGAATAGTGGATGCTTCCAATATTTCAGCTTGACACCAAGGTGAGACGTATGTGCAAATGATAGTAGACATGATTAGAACAAGTAATATGGGTAAAATTATCTGATATATAAAATATCCGTAGGCCTCGTAGTGCTTTATCACATGAGAGGGCATCAATGGTATTATTTCTATATTCAAGGACTCCGTGTTATTTCCCGCATGACAAATGCCAGCCTGATCGAAAAAAGCCCGAACAGATGCTAACATACACGCCAATGTTAACAGAAATACATATATTAGGACTGTGGATCGCCTTGTGAAATAACGCCGTGAACGTAATGGAAAGACAATAACTTCTGTTCTCGCTGCGGTTATCAAAACATTGCACCAATTTCTGGCGCAGATAAACGCATCTCCTCCGAAATTGATCAGCGCCGACATGACTGTGATCATAATAGTTGGTTTTTCGATTGGAATAGAACAGACGGCTATCCGCATGGCATAGTCCAAGCAAAAGAACAGATGAAACACCACTTCTGTTGCTGACAATAGAAGGAGACTAATGCGCATCACTGATTGTCTGTTCTGTTGAGCAAAAATGGACATACATGTTGCGTTCAGTACGAGGGCTAGCAATGAAAGACCAAGAAGCACTGGGTCGTATAGTCTCTCACTTTCTTCACATGAGGATGTGTAACTCGTTAAGGAGCAGTTGCTAGAGTTTGCATATTCAAACCACAATGTGCCAATATACATGCTAGAACGTCAGCTGGCACTAACTACAAATGAATGGTCGTGATAATCCGGCTAGTGCTTGATGCAGGGCTCTGGACTGACATGCTGTGCCCCCAGTTCATGCCGGTTAAGGACACTGGCAGCCAATAGATGGATGATCGTAAATTAGCCAATCAAAATAATGTGATGAATGGAACGCCGCACACCGATTGGCGGGATAGTAACCATGACCATGCAGGAGAGACTTAAGATTGAAGGACTTTACGAATGATGATGATGATGGTGGTAGTGATGATGGTAATGATGATGATGATAATGGTGGTAATAAGGATGCAACTTATGAATGCAAAAACCTTGTTGTTTGAGATTTTTCATGCGGTTGATCATGGACCTGCCAACCAGCAAGTCGCGACCCTCGAGCCTCTTCAGGTGCGGAGTAAATATCCGAAATCATCCTAGGATAGCAACGCAGCAAGCAAGCCACCCCAATCGTTAATAATCGGCTAGGTCTATCAGCGAGGACTTGACTCATCTACAATCTCACGTATTCTCCGTGCCAGTTCCGAACCTTGAACTTCAGCTTCAGGTGAAGGAATCCTGTTAGATTTACTCGATTAATGTCGGCCAGAGGTGCGCATGTATCGGATTTCCGTCCTAGGACTAACGACACCTGCTCTACAGCCATCAGTTTAGCAAACTTCAATCGTCTGGATTGCTGCTTATCACTGGTCAATGCCTGAAAAATTTAGCGCAACTATTATACCATACAAAATTTCTTTTGACTCCTATTTTGTTCACACAAACCTCGTTCATTTAGCGTACAACCAAATGCAATGATTAGATTACTGGATTAACCATACGGGCCGAAAGAAACAAATACACTTAAGGTGATGATAGAATAAAGTGACTGTCCCCCGGGACTTTGTCTTTGTCCATTTTCTTTTTCGTTAGTGATATTTATACATGTCATTTTATTGGAAGAACCTAGCCAATGGACTGGTTCGCAAATGTGTTACGAGAAAAACATTGTGGATCCATTCGGAACAGCTAAACCAAATGTTGGTGAGGCCCTGCTTGTATCTGGGCCATATGAAGTGTGTTCACTGTTTAAAAATTCGCAAAAAAAGCAATAATTTGTTGATCTACAAAAACCGTTTGATTATCAAATCCTTGTGCTTTCACCTAGCGGCTCGCATGTCAGGCGAACTAAAACATCTATCACAATCAATGCAAATAGTTCGCTCGAATCATTTCGGTGTGGGTTCTGCTTCAGAGCACTTATGTCCCGGTTAACTAACGGAGTTATTACATTCATGTCGCGATGCATCGAGTAACAGTCTAGCCATGGTAACAGAATCAGCTTTTGCAGTGACAATGCGCAAATGGATACGAGTTTGAGGCTTCCAGAAATACCGAATACTGGAACGGGATCTAACTCTAATTTCTGCTTACAATTTAAGCCCAAGGCCCAAAAATATCAGGCATTCTTGAGTAGTCTAATAAACTGTTCAGTATTGTTATCGCTGAATCTAGTGAGTGTTTTCCCCCAGGTAATCTTCCTTTTCCTAATGAGATTTGCATTACCTTTTTCGGCTTCCTGGCGCGGTTTCACCAGGTCAATGCAAAATTGCGCAGTAGCATTTTCCTTCTTACCGTATATATTTTTCTATTCATTCAATGGCTTTCTGGTCCCGTTATCCTTTAAACCTTTTGAACTAATAGCATTGATTCTTCCAGGTTAAGAACTCCATCAGTTGGTTGGTTTTTGAGAACCCAAATTGCGCATAGTATTTTCATTCATTTGGAAAAGTGAACGGTTATTGACATATGACCAGAACAGACTGCCTCTCTGGATGTTGTTCGAACGTAGATGTGGATAATACCGCATTAGTTTCCAAGGATACCTGAAAAATGTTTGAATGCTTTGAATCACCCCCTTCTTTGTGTAACACGGAAGGCAAGGAATAAACTTTCTAAATGATTACTAGATGTATTCGGTTGCCATTTAAGCCCACAGTCTTTTCCAATATAAGTGGATGTGATGTTAACATAAAGAAGTCCTTTTCTTTTCGCCCAAATGTTTTCCGGGCAATATACAACGAAATAATCACCAACGATTTACGGCTTAATTTTCAAATCATTCCCTCTTAAGCGCGAACGCCCACAGCTAGCTGTTGATGACGACATGCTGACGAGACTCCCAATTTCCTTCGCAATAGATTCGACTGCAACTACCTCCGTATTTTGAGTGCATCGTTGCGGAAGACGTGGCTAAACGATTCGGTTGAATTAAAGATTCATTCTGATCCGACCGTTTGCAACTACACTAGTTACGCGTTCGGCCTCTTCGGTTCTAATGCATGAGTATGAATCTCTAAAAGTCCCGTGACGCCGTATACCCCACGTAGATGGCGAAACACTCGCAAACAAAGAAATGGATTAGCAGTGAATAATCATATGCAGCGATACAATATATTAACGCCACGTCAACAGGATGAAAAGTATCACCCAACCAATCCTCGAAACTAAGCACAACATGTTTAGTTGAATCTTCAGGGGCCATATCGGTTGAGTCAAACGGGTCAGAGATAATGTAACAATCGTAGAAACAAGTTCAATAAAGTGGATTCAGTCGTCTTAAAACGAGATTTTCAAACTTACACATGAATGTCGACAAAAAAGCGATCGAGCGGAGAGCCCACCGCCACACCAACACTTCATCGGTATGTAGGTACAAAGGTATGTACTTGTGAGTATTTGCGATATTTGTAGATGTTGATCGCACATTTTTGAAAAGTTGTTCATTAATCTGGAATTGATTTTCCTAGTGAATGCGCACCAAATAGCTGAAGTACTCTCCTCAAGTTGTGCTCTTATTAGAGATTATAACAGGGGAATATTGTTGATCATACCGGAACGGTCTAA
Organism: Opisthorchis felineus; assembly: GCA_004794785.1. Lineage (NCBI taxonomy): Eukaryota > Metazoa > Platyhelminthes > Trematoda > Opisthorchiida > Opisthorchiidae > Opisthorchis > Opisthorchis felineus. The sequence goes on along the minus strand of SJOL01006458.1, from coordinate 241,222 downwards.
ACTGCCGCCCATGTTTGTAAAACGACACCAGTGAAAACTGGTAATTCCTTCACTAACACACCTGGAGGTGTGTAGGAGTACAGCCACTAGCTCTAACCGTTGTTTCTGAAACGGGCAGAATAATGAAAAGGAACGTAACGCTAATGATGGATACGTTCCGTTGCTGACTTGCAAATAGTCAGTGCCTACAGCAAGCTTGAAAGTGTCCAGTGGGCACCGTGTGTACAGCTGTTTTCTGATGGGTTCTTTGAACCATCGTGCGGTATCATGATAAACTAGTCACTCATATCACTAATGTCAATCACAACAAATGGACTGGGTAGTGAGTCTTAGGTAGTCCGTACGTGCGAGGGATTGGTGCGCCGGTCGGCCTGAGATTTTCGGCCACTATACTGGTCATGTATCAGTGGCTTTTAAAACCGCTTTAGACGGCCTAATCGATTCAGCCCAATGGTTCAGTTTGACTTATTGAGTGCGGGTCAATTTTTCAAGGGTAGTCTACATTCGAGACATCAGATGCTACTGTAATAACTTTACGCCAACATGAGTCACGTGAATTATCAAATTTACTTTGACCGGCCAGAGAATCCTCAGTTATGTCTGAGTTATAACCAAGTAAAAATCCAGTCACACTTGTGGACTATCCCTAAATACACTTGTTGATGCGATTTTATCGGATGCACAAGTTCCAACCTCTGTGCTCTGAATTCCAGGAGGACGACGTACGGAAAATCTGATTAGTTGGACTTACTACACCATGTATATCAAAGACATGTATGACCAGCTGGCGGCAACAGGTAAAAAAAGCGAAAACGTTTTTATCCACATCAGGCAATGCATCTTTTTCAAAAATTTCGAAGGAATTCTTGGATACTTTTTGGTGGCAAAAGACTGTACAGTGTCGACAGGTGTGAAAATCCAGTGCATCTCATCAAAATTGCCCAATACTTATCAAAGTAGATGAATTTAGCTTCCACTTCCTACAATTCAACCTACTACGTCAACAAAATATTTGGCTGTATGGTAATAACAACGAGTATTTTTCATGTTTTACTGTGAAATGCCTGGGGTGAGACAAGGAACGAAACATTGTGATGAACTCTGCAGTTAGCCAGTGTTCGCCTAAATTGGTTTTCTCGCAGCCCCGAACGACGTCAACTTCTCGCTTTGTGTACCGCACTGAAGCTAAGCTGTCAACTGTCCTTTCGAATATGCAGCATCTGTAAATTAGCCTCCATTCTGAGCCACACTCTGCTCCGGAAACACACGGATAAAAGAACAGGGATACACCACACGCTTCCTTCGAGTCACGGAGACCACTTCATCTTCGGAGTCTCGGCCAAATTGTCTGCCGTTGCATTTTGGACAATAAGCATTGGTCATCGTGTACACTTAACGTCTACATTACCTATTTGATATATAGCCTAGTGTATGGTATATTCAAAAGAATGGAGAACCCTAGTCCAATTTTTCCGGAGGAAATTTGTCAAATCTCCCCTGTGCACAAAGGTTGTGTGTGAGCGTTCGGACAGTCATGGCTTTGACAGTCTCGAGTTTATGTGATCTGACTACAATTGACCAGCATTTGGTATCTTGTACACGAGCTGAAGTACATTGTCACTTTTAGTGCCTCTCAAGTTCCATGCTTCTTCTCATCTTTGTCGCCCCGACATCCGGAAAATAAAGAAGAGCTGTCGTTTCTGACCTCATTGAAGGTAGCTTGGCCCCAAGAAAGGCAAAGACGGTCGTGGGCTATCGAAGAGTTTTCAGCAATCGTGTGAGTAGCATAGTGCCTCTAGACAATTAGAGATCCAATTCCCTCTGTAAACCTACTCTTTCTACTCTGAATGACCGTAGGTTGCAGCCTACACAGAGATGACAGTGCCCTTTGATGACACATTTACTGTCCATTCTGTCACGCTAGTAATCAGACACCCATGACAGATTGGTACACTACTCACCCACTTTCTTACAGACCTTAGATTCGCATTCCCCCTAGATATCCACGAGATGATGAATGATAATTATTCGTAACACGTATGAATCAGCTTTGCAAATACCCCAACTGTCAGTGCAAATTCATTTTCAGAATAAATAAAACCTAAAAGTATGTTCACTGTCTACAAAATATAACCTCGAACAGTTCTAATATGCAACTCTTCAAATCTGTATTACAACTACAGAACCTTAAAGAATACACTCATATTACATTTTAGACCAGTGATCTGGTCTATCCAATTGAACCAGAAAGTTGGCAACCGAAAATGGTAGCTAAGTTTAGTTATGACGGATTTTCTTAAAGAATTCTACTAGTTTTATTGAAGGACGAAAGTAGTTGTTTTGGCGTTTTTCCATTAACCCAGGCTGCACGAAACGGTCTGCTGTCTGTCGACACTGACAACTGTAACAAAGCATGTGCTTACATGAAAGTAACCAAACTACTGTTTAGAGGACTATTTTTTCCAAGCGAATTGCAAGGCATTTTGTAACTAAGTTAAATCCGTATATGTGCATACTGGCAGTTGATCTGGGCATACATTGGTTCCGGAAATGCGAAACATCCGGTCACTTCATTTATCATCATCTATTGCACGGTAATGCGAGCGACACTTTGCTATTCACCACGTGCACGGCAAAAGCCGGTGAACACTGACTAGAGAAAATCGCTGTCAGAAATTGATAGCATGCTTTCCACTCAGGACTAAACTTCTAGAAAAAAGGATGGTCGAAGTAATCTTAGGCGCTGGTTCCTCGAGAATCGATGTGCTTCTAATGTAGGGTCATTTTTAGCCAACAACAATATGTGGATTACCGTGGAAACTAATTTTGTAATCTAGCCATGCAGATCAATTTTGATTGAGGACTAATAAAGCAAAAATTAACTAATAGGAACATCAGAATATATGAGCCTGTATACAGTGTTTTCACTTGTTGACTTGGTTCAGTGTTAGTCGCCTGTAGACGTATAAGAAAAAGTTTTTGCCACGTCGAACCAGATGTTGGATCGACTGAACTAATCTGAACCTGAGGAGAGTTTGTTCTACACACTCAACAGCTAGAATAAGGCGCTTAAAATTTAGCTGTGGATGGCTAAGAAATTTGTAGAAATCGTGTTCACAGCACAGAATATTAGCAAGTGAATTTTGACCTCGTTCACAGCACTCTCATGTGAATAATCCTATACCTGTTCCGGCGCAATTCTTATGGTGAGTACACTCGAAAGGGAGAAGCATTTGACTCGAGTTTTGTTCCTATTAGAGCTCATCATCAGTGCATATCATTGGCCGTGAAAGGCGTTAAACTCCAGATATCCGACATGCGAGGCGAGCGTGTTACCCATCCTCCATCAGCGCACACTGAACCCACCTGAATTGTCACACCTGGACAGGCGATGGTGGTTACGTTTGGAGAATGTTACTGATTTGCCCGAAGTCTAAAAGGGTGACCCGCTAACTGGGCTGGTTTTGCCGATCAAGTGTCCTTCTAGTCAGAACCTCCAAACCAGGTGACGCCAAATGCATTTAAAACCTGATAAAAACATTTGGTTGTTGATTCGTTGTAAACGGTTAGGGGATTTGTAAAATTCGCATTTGGTCAAGGATATGCACTGCAGTGTGACGTGGAGAGGACCGTTCATAGTACAACGATTTGAACTTGCTTGAAATCTGTTTGAAAATATTCTGCCTCATTACTGGTTTTCAGTTACTGGAGGAGTTCTTTGTTCTGATTTATGGAGGCAGCTAAACTACACTGTTTCCACTGAATAACATGGATATTTTAGGCTCTCAGCCATCAATGTTTTCCTTCGCAGAGGAGATAGTAGTCTGTTTGTTGATTGAAAACGGAAACATCGTGTAGAAATCCATTTCCATTGTGGTGTGCCTGCAGGACGACATTTCTTTTCAATTACTGGACAGAGCTATCGAAATTCTCCGTCATTTTTCGGACTATAAAAGTAGCGAAAACGGAAACATTTAAAAAGTGGTCATTGCCTTTTCAAAACTGATTAGCACGTTCTCATACAATAAGGCATCAGGAAATTAAATTATCTACACGCGTTAACACTGGCCAAATGTCAGAGAAGATGGTTTCATTTGACTAGCTGTGCGCATCTAAAAGTAAGCACCTGATTGCTTAGCGTAGTCCACTGACACCACATCGTTTCATTCGGCAAAACTGGATCCAAAATGGTCTCTTGACTAGTACATAAATGTTAGTTCAGCTGAACCTAAAAACCAACTCAACTGCATATATATATATATATATATATATATATATATATATATATATATGCTGACGCATTTTGCTAAAAACTTGGATGGAGCAATTTAAAATGATCGGTAGGGTGTTGACAAATGCAAAATTTCGGATGCACGGACTGGTAATTCTCAAAGTTTGAAAAAAAAGGTAAATGTTGAGACATGTTCAACTTTCATTTGCTGTGATTAGTCGTATACGTGAAACCAGCATGATTATGTAGAACCTTAGAAAGTTATATAAGTGAACGTCGGTGAAGGTCACAATGTCCCAAAGGATTGTCAGCCTTGTCCTAGCAAGTAGATGGATTGGATGTTGATCTTATTTCGACTGCTGCATCTTGATGAATAAGTCTTCAGTGAATGGTTTGGATGCCATCACGTAACAGAGAGTTAAACAATGCTTTGTGGTCGACAACAAGACGCCTCGCGACCAATTTCTTTGCGATCATGAGTCACGAGTCCGCGATTGTAGGCACAGGGCGCAAACACCGAAAATTGTAATTGCTGGCCAGTCCACCTCACCTCTTTGTTGGCCAGACATCTCAGCATAGTATCATGGTATCTGGTAATGCAGAAAGCTAAGAAAACTATGCTTCTAAAGAACTGTTTTTGCAAGGCACGGAAATTCAAGGTGCAGTAAGCTGTAGTTAGAGAACAAAGCAATAAAATTATATGGTGTTAAAACCTAAGGAGCGACAATACCGCACGTGCACAAGAAGGTCCCAGCAATATTATTGGATGCTTTTTTCTCAATCATGAATGGGAAGATTTTAGCCAAAGTTGGCTTCCATGGGAGTGTCATGACCTAACCATCAGTTTTTACCTAAAGTGCAAATTTCTAAACAAACTGAACATAGCCCCTATATAAAAGAATAAGTTATCTGAAATGTTCCTTTAGATAGGCAGATATATTGCGGGAAATACTAATGCTACACGGATAATCAGCCCTTTCTAAGGGAAAGACAACATTGTCTTAGATTACACTAACGATGAACTCGTCAAAATTTGTGGGAAATTCTGAGGATCCTGGCGTCAGACGTGCGTATATATGTCATTGACCGGCACAGCGCCGCGTCAGAGTCCGCTCACCAGAAAACGGTGATCGCATGTTGGTTCGGTGTTGTGGGTTGCGGACGTCTCTTACAAGACAAACCTCGTGATTCTGATTGGCGGAGCGGTCACCCGAGATTCAGCAGATTGCTAATCAGAGCATACCAATGTAAGAAGGGACCGATTGTTTACCAAACCTCTCTGAAATGAAAGGGACAGTCTTAGTGATAAGGTGGATAAATGGTCGCAGGTACTGACGCAGCAAGCATGTTGAGATCGGTGAACACCTGAGTGGAGTAGACAAGTAAACGGGGAAGTCTAAAAGTCGATAGAAAGAACCGTTCCGGTGACACACTAAAAAACTGGGACTCCAGATACAAAATAATAGATGCACCAGCAGGAAGAGGTGCTGATCGCCCAAGAATAATCACAGGCGGGTTAAGACCACTCTTTTTTGTCCGTTCATCTCGGGGTCGAATCCATCGTTATCATTCTTAGAGTGATCGTCATGTTTGATTGCCTCCATCACTTGCTCCATCTACGCAGTGTACTTACCTCTTCGCTGCTTCCCCATTCATTCTAAGCATCTATCACAGTAAAATTTTCTTTTCGACATCCCATGTTTTAGTAAACCAACAAACTACAGCCAAGATGAAACCAAATACACGTTTTCGGTTTATCGGTATACGAGTGCAACACGCGTCACCTCTGGTCGTTGTCTGTGACGGCTTCACCTCTGATCCTCGAAGTTTGCAACATAAAGTTGCGTGGTCGTATACTATACTGCGAAGACCAGACTCCAAGTTCCGCGATTTTCTTACGAAAAATCGGAAGTGAAGTAAGCGACACAACTATGTGAATGATCGAGCAGATTAACCATCCCGTCTAATCGATGAGGAGCTCCGGGTCTGTTTTGAGTACACTCTGTGAGTCATAGTTCCAATTAAGTAATGTTTGGAGTGGCTAAATTATTCAGGTTTGCCGTATATGGTACTTAACTTGAAGACGCGTGGATTCATACGCTCGATTTCTACAGCGACTTCACAGACAGAAGTACACTAGCATACACAGGTTTGGAGTGTAGCCAATAACTGGCGTCTCAACTGTATCGTGCTGTCTAATGGCGATAAATTCTAAGTGTTCTCCTTAAGGAACGTCACTCGACAGGTTTCTGGAAAATTGACCAACAAACGGTCTTGCTCTTCTTGAGGCTAACCATGTAGGTGCAGTCCCCAAGTTGTCAAATTTATTTTCTACTTGAACACAAGCTGTAAGATATTTGTGAGCTATGTTGGTCCGCACACTAATTTGACTTTAACGAGAGACTCGACTGAAAATTACTGAATTCACTCGTAGTAACACACTACTATTACCAGTCAAGAAAAACACAAAAATGAAGTGGCTTATCTGTGATTTCCAAAACATAAACGGAACACTGGTAAGTGTGACAGCCCAGACATTCTCCTGTTTGTTTACTTCCCTCGGGGGTGGCCTGAAAACGTCATTTATGTTCGTCGATTCTCACCTTCAATTGTTCGTTATACTGATCAGCGTATGTACAGTCACAGTCAGTATATAGACACAGTTTTATGGACATCGGGATAAAGGGGGTCCTTCCTGCAAGCCAGATGCCTCTGTAATGGGTTGTTCATTTGGAAAATGCCATGGATTCTAAAGCTAGAGAGTACGCAACGAAGCATCGGTCGGTACAACCCTCGGTCTGGTTGTGGCATCCATTGGGCAGGTGGTAAAACTTATTAGGTGCCCATTGTTTTTTAGTGTTTATTCAAAAATAAGAGCCCCGGTTTCAAGCAGAAGGCCAATCTCTTTCGCTCAGCGGTCCAGTATACGAATTAATGTTCTCTTTCTTGTTGATGTCCAGTCGCTGTTATCAAAACGTTGAACAGGATCTACAAAAAAACTAACATAATGGTTCGGGTGCAAACATAAAAATCTACACATTTATTACTCCATTTTATGCGTTTGGATTAGGCGTACTGCAATAACTTACTCGACAAACTCGGTTCTTTGATCTTATATGGTTAATTTCGTTTGACGTAACATGAACGTTTGGAGGTCAAGAATGACCCAAACATCAACTGAGAATAAAAAAACACTAACTTAGATTGGTAGTTTTGCTAACAGAAACGTATGGGTCTATTTCCAGTCTGTTCACACTATTGCAAAGTCTGGTTCAAACTTCCTACAGTTCTTCCGTGATGCTTCGGCCCAATTCAAGGGCTGGACACTGTCAGTCTAGTACACCGAGGAAATAGTTGAGTGGTCCTATTGACTGGGTAGAGTAAGTGAAGGCGTTCTTGCTTCACATATTTCATTTCAAAAACTGCCGCTCTATGTAAGCAATACTGGTACCGGATATAGTTTCACATCCGATGGAAGAAAATAATGATTGCCTGCCACAGAAATGATGTGCGTATCTCTAAACAATAATCCGGTGTTTCATCATCTGACTTCAATTCCTTCTTCACTTCTCGTTCCATCCTCATGTCTAATCAAAGCATTCTGACCATCCAGAGCACACTTTTTCGCATCAAGGAATACCGATTCTTTTATTCGTGTTCCTACAAAATGGGATTCTCTAATGGCTTGTCCAATAGTCAGAAAACAGGTTGTCATCACTAGGGAAATACTCTCATTTGTGTATCTATTTGGTTTTCAAGGGAGACTCAAATGAATCTTCCGTTTGTGGTTTTCTTTTTCTTGAGTAGAAGCTTACGACAATACCGTATATTGAGATACCGACGTACCGTACCAACTGAAACATGAGGTGGCCTGAGGCGGCAGACTTAGAGAATAAGGCTGATGAGCTACAAGAATTGCGAAAATGGTCGTAGGCTTTCGAGAAGTTTTCAGCAACCTTATCAGCAACGCGTTACGTCTATACAAGGCCGATGACTAAGAGATGACTGTTGGAAAATTCAGACACACTAATGTTAACTAGTCAACTTTTGTACTCCATTTGTAGCCTGCGTTATTTTCCGCTCCTACTTATCCTACAGTTATTGGCAGGCCGCCGGTTTTCTTCGAATACTTCTCAATTCTAACGGAAGAAAATTGTTCGCTTATTTCTGTACTAATTTAAATTGTGCTACAGACCTCCTGGTACTTCAGCTTTTATGTGAGCACACATTGTTTAGTAATCCAATTCCAGAGGACGAACCATCATCTGACGGAAAAACGCCACTGTTAGACTCATAAGGAAAGCGTAAACTTCCGAGAACCTCCAATCATGATATTGAATATTGCATTCGGGATCTTCGGTTGTCCGTGAGCATTACACCAGTCGATGGCAACTCAGGATGTATTTTGGACTAGATCTCCAAAGTAGCCTTCTTAGGTTTGCTCTCTTATCAATCAGTTGTCTACGTATCGAATAAAACTGGTCATAAGTTAAGTGAAAGCCTAGGTACCTTGAATTCTCTCATCCACTGTGTGTTTTCTAGGCGACGTAAAAAAATATGCTCTTATTTGCATATGAATTTGGTTTTGACAGGAGACTTAGCTGAATCCACCTGAATCTCTCGTTTATAATGGTGCGCTTCATAAAAAGAAGATTCCACTTGATTCAGTTGAATCACCTGTCAACAACCAAATTTGTGTGCAAATGAGTATATTTGTTAAAATCTGTCCAATTTGGAGCCAGGTAGAACATAAAGTTGACAGATACTCGGGAACTGTGTGCAACTGATTAGCCCTCAGAAGGGCAAAACCGGTCGTGGGTTTTCAGCAAACTAATATCGAGTGTGTTGCTTATAGAAAATAATAAATCAACTTCTAATTCTGGTTCATTTAGACCCAATGGGAACAATGTCAGAATCTTCGTCTCAGTTCGTTCCATAATTTTTCAGGGCAGATTGTCAAGGTCCGTCGAAAAGTCTGCTTAGCTTTTTGCTTCATTTCCCACATTTGGGTAATGAGGCCCACAGTCTTCTGGACGAACCAAAAACTGCCCATTATCCTTTTTTCAAAAACCAGTGACGGGTAACACGTTGTTTGAATAGTAGATGAAATTCAATGTGGACAAAAAGCAAATTTGGCGAAAGTTATCGCCAAAACAGTGGGGTCAATTCTGACCACCAAACTTTTGGAAGTCAACTGAAAATATCAGATGATTAAAGTCGACTGGGGAGTGTGAGCGGGCTGGAAACACCTCAGGTGGACCCTCTCTGATATAATATTGCGTCCTAGAGTATCTGTTTGACACCTCAGGGAAAATTAATAATGAAGTGCACTTCAGACAAAGGTGGGCAAGTCTACGAGGACTGGATTTTCCACCAAGTACCCTGAATTCAGTCAGGAACTAGGTCACGTAGAAACACGGAGCTTTGAACGTGGGATAACCGGAGACACTGACCATGAAACCATCATATTATTTTAGGCCTCTACAACACTTATGTGTGACTATGTCGTGACCGTCTTGGTTTTTATGGATTTAGCGAGTTTTTGTAGCCACACTGGTGCAGTCTGATGCGCATATTTGGTTAGGAGTACCTTAAGTGCCGCAGCTGGTTACACAACCGAGCATTGCAAAACTCCAAAATACGATATGATGGGTTCATGGGAATAATTCACTTCTCTCCAGACGTATGTGAACCTACTCCACGGACACCACAAAACGTAGCGTGTATTTTTAATCTCGCTCTGTGATCCGCCGTACAGAATACTTACATTTACAGTGAACTCTTACTCGTGATGTTGTGGGTTGTGATCGGTTTGCCTGGGCAGGCTTAATAGTGTGTCAAATGGAGCTGAGTACACAGCACGTGACATTACACTAGAGACCTTACATAGCATACCGAACTATTCCGTTCAGCCATAACGAGACAACGGCAGTCACCAACCGACCGACTGCGAACTGAGCAACAGCACTTTGGCGTAGCTACTATAGTCATGTATTTTGCGCGAGAAATGACCCAAGAAAAAAACGTACTAGGGCCTGTTCGAATCAGAGCGGAACCCAAACACGGTGTGCTTCAAAATTGCAGGTCTTCGTGCGAATTGACTGAGAACGACTGATTGAACGCAGTTCGCCTAGTTCAATTTGCTTCATGTCTGGACCAGAAGGTGGTAAATAAACCTAACTGCTGGCTGGTGACAGAAACCTAACCAAAATACTGGCAGGTCTATATTCTTCTACTGTTCCCATAGGCAGCAGCTGTCATGGCCCAGACTCTCCTATTATTCGGAGGTAATAGATCGACAATTTGGAAAGTCTAGATACTGACTGCTTTCAACCAGTGGATCCATTTGTTTCGGGTTTGGATGATTAGATGTTCTGCGGTCACATCTGACTCCGGTTGGTTTCATTAATACTATTGTAAATTAATGCAATTTCGCGCATACGAATCCTAGAGAAGAAGAATGAAAATCTTATGCACAGTACAAGCATTTCATATTGAAAATCTGTGGTTAATTTTTGGCCTAGCTATAGGAATCTAAAAGTATTACCACTTAGATGCATTTGGTTGTCAAAAATTGATGTGTATAACATACAACCAAGTTTCAGTTATAGTTCGTTTCTTTCTAGGTCGTTCCCGATCTGTAGATTTCACATTCACACCAAATACGCATAAACAGTACTCGGTCTATCTGGCCACATTATTATTCGGGAGACTATAAAAAAAGTTAGAAGCATGCAACTTAATTTTTGCCCCAAGTAGAACTCATCATCAGTGCACACCGATGGCCTTGGAAAGTGTGAACTCCAAACATCTGGCATACCAGGCAAGCATGTTACAACTACTCCATCAGCGCGCACTGAATGCACTGCGTGTAAACAAGCGACGTTGCTCATACTTGAGCGGTGTGCTTTTCCCTTTGATTTGAGCTCACCGGAATGATTATGCAAGGACAGGAAGATGTCTGATGTGGATGCGAATAAAAGTCTTTTTATAAAGGAAAATGTTGGTAGCTCAGTTAGCGTAGATGGTCATTGGTTTACTGGCTGAGCTGGGCAATCAGATGTTTATCTGAAGAATAGCTGACCGATCCATAAACAATGGATCTGCGTAAGGCAAAATAATCTCTATTCTGAATCTGTGAGGTTGAAATTCGCTGCACCCTCTTCCGAGTGAAAATACCGGTAACGGCGATTCGACCATTTTATGTAACTTATCAGAAGATGATTTCCAGTAAGCACATCCACATCAGTGCGATATGCACATAGGATGGAGTACATGATTATCCAAAAGCACAATTTACGAATGAACTATTTGCACTCCCCGTCCTCGTCGTTCGCCGGAAACGTTACCGGCAGGACAGTCCCAGCAGCTTCTTACCTGCTGTCTCGTTTCAGTTGATGAGAGGGCGCGCGGGGGGATAAAAGCAAACACTGATGTGAAATCGCCGTCGTACTGGTTATGCGGCAAAGAGGCGGAAAGAACGCACCACAATCATTATTTTTATCTCCAACTAGGCCTCAGATGTATGGTATACCGAAACAAGTTTCATTTTGCCTAGAGGAGTACAAGACACTCCTCTGGCTCGCAAGGGTATTTCAAAACTTAATTCTGGTCGTCGGTAACTGGTGAGCTATCTTCAATCAGAACAGTAAAGAACAGCTGACAAGCGTGGAACTCATAACCTGCCTTCTGTTTTGTGGCTGACCTCCTACCATGTTGGGGAACGTTGGGTAACAGCATCTTCAAACAACCGGTAATTCATAGAACAGGATGATAGAAATAGAATCTTGAAAGGAGTGGACTGGGTTCGCGGACGTTTGGTAGTTGCTGTCAAGCCCTGTTTGTCGGTACTGACCGTCAAGGGGACTTTCATACAATTCAGGACGGTCAATGATCAAGAAGGGAAAATGCTAACCAGCTTCGGAGTTGGTATGATACCCAACAGCCGTCAAATGGACCAGCTGCTCTGGCTGATCTAACCTAAGGGAATCGAACATCAGGGCATGTATGCGAACCCTCGATGGGATAAGGTGTGCAACGGTATACTGCTCGGGAAACACGTAAGTGGTGTCTGGTCAAGTGTCAGGAGTTGGTACGGAAATTATGAAGCTGTTTTACAGTGCTTGTTTAGTATTGTTTATTATTCAAAGAAGGTTCAGGAAAGCTCAAGAGGTGTCTTGAGACTGTGTAATCTGTGCAGTTGAGATTTTTGCTTTCGTGTCCAACCGCTTAGATCATGCCGGTAAAAAAAACCTCCGCACTGAAGGACATACTTGCTTTCAAGGGTAGATGTGTTGCTGCATAAAAATTAGACTTCATTCAAATTAACGTGCATCTTTGTTGGTAGTTAGACTGCTGAACAGAAATTTCTCCTCACCATGATCCGTGTGGCAGATGACGACAAGAAGCGAAATGTTGTCCTCCAAGAGAGGAAAATTTTGCCCGCTCACTTTCCGATAGTGAATTGGACCCATTTAGAATAGTCTTACACATACCAATCTAGAAGCGGAAAAATGAGTATACTCCGAAATCGGACGCAAAGCCCTGCACTAGGGAATTGCATGATGACATGAATGTACCTTGGATTGTGATGAGTAAAAAATGGTCACCTGAAGAACCATCGGTTCTTAAGCACTTATGCATCTTGTGATAAAGCTACTCATTCTTAAAAATAAAACATCATCCTAAAAATCATCCTATTATCAATTGTGGGTTAAATGATGTACTAACAAGGAATGTCACACTGAGAGTTTGACTGAAAGAAATTGTTGTTTTTGTCAGTAAACTCTGCTAGGTCAAGTCTTGAATTTTTTCTGTGAATAAAATGCACCCACAGTGAAATAATCGCACCAAAGAGGGTCATATCAGGTACCCAGTATGACGGGATATGATATGCCGCCAAGTAAGCGGACGTAACAATAAAAAGCCCGTGATAACTTTTCCCCTAAAACGGTTTTAGGCTTTAGGAACGGTGAAAACGAACCGAAAAGCTTAAAAGCGTGACAAATCCAAAATCGAGAGACATGCTGGTTGTAGTTCATCATTTTCTAGTTGCCAGACACGTGATACAACCGAATCCTCGTTACGGTATCAGTTTTCCGTTAACGATTTCTTAATTTTAGTGTACGTTTGTTCGTGTCACTTAAGTAAACTTTAGTCTGATCGACCGGTCTGAGAAATTTAGCCACTGCTCAAGCTTGGTAATTTATAATTACAAGGTTGAAGAGCTCGCAAGAGGCATTCTGTATGTTGAGCAGTAAATTCCAGTACGTTGAACTGAAAAGCAAGGCGCATCCACACTCCAGTTTACTAACCACCCTCGAGATATACAATTAGTGGCAGTTTGCTGCACTCACTGTCTCTGATGACTGTCTTCGATTGATTTTCCAGTAATTCGGATCAGCAACATTCGGATGATTACGTCCAATATTTTGCGAATAACTCAATATATGTAGTAAGAATGCACCTAAGAATGGTATATATTTGCTCGCTGAACATCCCTTTTTTAAACTGAAACTCCAAGTTTGACTGCGTATTCCACAGCTTGTATCTGTTACTCCCCGCCCTATAAAGTCAATAATCCTGCTATCTTCATAATAGGGCAGATTCAATTCACCTGCTTCCCAATTTCAGCTCTTCACATATAGACACAATAATCGACGGGTAGCCTCACGGACAAACATACAGGTCGGTGAAAACGTTACAGCGAACAAAGGTCATCACCCCGCATAATAGTTTGGGTAAAAGTGCTAGGTATGTAAACATGATTCAGTGTTGACCTTACGGAAGTAAGACTACTCATAAATTCCAGATGGCTACACAAGCTGCATTCGCAACGTCAAATCGTCGCCGCTTTTTATAAGCGTAAAATATGGTTGCTTTTTGACAGTATGACGTTGAATAGCTCTCTTGCTTCTGCGCACTCTGCAATCCAGTAAGTCGCGCGCGAGTGCGCTGGACGGGACTTTCCAGCTATTAGGTGCTAAGTTCTTTGATACATGCTCGGAAATCCTTGTAGATAACGGTCTCCCGGTTCTTCTGACGTACGTTCTACTGCAAATACATTGATTAAGGAATACGCATGAGGTCACCGAAGAGTTTGGTTCGTTTAATTTTGTTTCACTCGCAGCCACTGACGCCAATATTCTGGCATGTTTATTGGTAGTTGTTTAAAAACGCACTGATCTTTGTAATATTGTTTGACACAAGCCTGGTTAACCAGTCTGCCTGTCGTTGCCATTCAGGGCTAACGCTATCACCAGGCAACGCTTGAATTGCGAAATCAAACGGACATGAAATGTATGCTCACTTTGTAGTTCATACGCGTGATGTCACCACTGAGAAATAGTGTGTGGTTGTTTTTGCGTCCGTGAATCCATACGTCTAGGGTAAAGGAAAGCTCATTTTGGAACACAAATCGCTTATTGCAGGACAAAATGTCTAAACGCATTCTGACTTCGCAGCATCCTATCACTTTTAGGATCACGTTCACATTTCACCTCGTCTTCAAACACAGTGTTGTTATTTTATTCGGCTTTTGCTTGTGCTGAGTCGCACATGCAGGAATCCACTCAAACACAGACCACTATAGAGAAGTCGTCTACTTCCCTGCATTTTGGTATGTTAGTATTTGAAGTAGTTGCTACACTGACGGCAAGAACCTCAAATGGTGCTACGCATTACTTTATTCGCCTGCAGATGAGCGAGAGGATAAAGGTATGTAAACAGAGGTTAACTTGTGAAATTACTTACAAGAATGTCCTTTGTTCGAACCCGATGTCTGAAACTGGACGGCGCTTGTCAACTCATGAACCACCTGAGAGTATTTCAGACCTCGTACTTGCTTCATGTGACATGAGAGCTATGCACCAAAAGGGTTCTACAACTGGACAACTATTTTTTACTACCATAACCGTATCGAGGAGGTCTATTCCAAGCTCATCGGCCGCTCATTTGGCTGATGCGATTCATGCGACTAAGTCTAAGAACTACTTCACATTACTCTACTAAGCGCCTATCTACCTACCAACATCCGTTTAATATCAAGGTTTGGCCATAGGTGAGGTAAGGACGAGTCGCTTACGCGAATCCACTCTGTGACCCAGAAAGCGTACTGAGTATTCCTTGGTCCGCTCAAGTGACCTCTGGCCACTCAGAACAATGGATCGTGATGTCAACTATTTTCATAACTGCACCAGCGAACCCCAGTTTATCCTTGTCTTACTAGTGTGGATCGCTTGCTTGTGGTTTTGTTGTCCCTCGATTTGCATTGACCAGAAGTCACAAATGTCTGTCAACTTTTACGATGAGTCTTGTGCATGCATTACTCAATTTTATGCACAATCCATTGATATAGTTTACCTTTCATTACTATCTAAAATCTCACGTATAATGACAGGGATTCTTTGGTTCACTCTACTCAGAACAATAGTTAAATTTGGTAATAAACATAATGCAAATTTAAACCCTTAAGCTGAACATAAGATTCACATCAAACTGAATTTTTTTGTGTATTGTACGTTCCTCTATTACCTCTAGGGTTATTGCTGATATCAAGAAATTTGTGTTTACGCCCACTATCAAGTGAGTCCACTCTGTCGTTTGTTCACCTCGGATACTAGCAAACTGCATGCGTGATCTTGTGGAAGCATGTCACCTTGAATGGGTGAAACTAAAGCAACCTATATCATGACAAGTTTAGATGTTTTCGAGCTTGACCTTAGCCTTTCCGAATCCTGATTCTGCCTTGGATATACGTTTTTCTTTAACTGACCCGAATAACTTGGTTCAAACTGGCCTTCCGAGTGGGTTTTCTCAAGACTTCGTCTACCTGAACGTAAAGGTAGTCTCTCTACACGGATGTGTCCTACTCTTCACGTGTGCAGGGCTGTTTGCGTCGTCTTAAAAGAAGATCCATTTTCTGTGAAGTAGCATAGGTGAGAAACATTCAGGAAGTGACTGAAAACTTCACAAAAGATATGAGATAACTTCCAGTGAGTTCAGGTTAAGAGTTGTCTGCGCTATTCACCCTCTCATCATAAAATACAACTGGACTACCAACCTCTTTATAGGACTACATTTGCGTTGCTCCCATGGCGACAGGCCAACTTTGCGTTCATATCTTATACAGACGTAACGCACTACTCACAAGGTTGCTGAAAACACTTCATCTTAAATTAGAGATTCACTTAGGGTCTCCCGCATAAACCGAATCATTATGTAAATGGGTGTCTTCCTCTTATATGTGTGTTTACGAGGTTTCCGAAAACAACCGGAACTATTTAGTTAGCCACTACTGAGGCCATTGTTGCACGTATCTACAAGGGACAACTTTGTATTTAGAAGTGAATTTTATAGACACTGGCACTCACACGGCAAGACAATCCGATCTGAAGTTTACCTCGTGGATAGTACGTCAGGGATCCAATTTAAAATCAGGAACGCTTTTTACCCGTTTCTACAACATTTAATTTGGTTTTTACTGAAAAACATGAATCCCCAGTACTACTTTATCAAGCATACCAATCGTAAGTCGAATTGAACATGTTTCTTATAATCATAGGGAGGATGATTGGTTTAAACCATATTCTGTTGATACAGGGATTAATATGACCGGCGAACAAAGTGAACATGTTATATCTCTCAGTAAAGCTGGAGAAAGCTCAGTTACTCTACTACGAAATTGCTGGCCAGAAGGTCATCGGCGCAAACCTAGCAATGGCCTTTCGATTTCTCCTACCTAAGCTCGGGCAACCTGGCAGTATCTTGTCCCTCAGGCATCATTTCTCTTCCACGACAGGTAGGGCCACAGCTGAACGACAATTACATTTTGTTTTTCTCTAGGTCTTTTCCAGGTTCCTTTTAGATGGCCAACTTTGAGGTTGCACTTTTCAATTTCGTATCAGTTCGCACAAAGAAAACCGCTGCACATAGAAATTAATATTGCACTCACTGTTCAGGACATACAAAGCCACCTGTGAGTCGTTTCACAATTGTGGGTTTTCATGTATGCCGTCTTTTCTGGGCTGCCGGAGCTGAAGTGTGTAAAACATGGTTTCTGATGTGTGGTTCGGACAATATAAACTGACTGTTTTACTGCATCTCGCCATGATCATTTTTCGTTGATGCTGAAAATTTAACTGACAGTATGCAGTGTGCTACTTTGAATATCGCGTGGACGATGATTTAACGTTTGTTTTGGCATTGTACTCAAATTTTCATCGACAAACGCATATACAACTTTGTAGATGAAGCTAGTAGAAGGCCGCATGTTGAGAAAGTCGTTCAAACGTCGTTGTACTTTCCTTACGGCATTCACCAAACCATATTGAGCGGGCTTCATTTGCAAGTTACATATATTAAAGCGAATCGTGCATCACTATCTAATGACCTGCCCCTAGTTGACTTCAACTAATCAACTAAAGAAATAACCAACATACAGGAAACTACTCATAAGGTTGCTGAAAACTTTTCGACAGCCCACGATTTCGCCCTTCATGGGGCTCATCAGGTAGGCGAAGTCCCCGATTTTCCATCAACCTTATGTTCTACTTGAGCCCAAACTGGACTGATTCCGACAACTACACTCATTTGCGATATCTCGAATATCGTACCAACTGAAACATGGGGCGGCCTTTGTGCAGCACATTCAGTTGAAGAATATCATGAACGTGAGATTCAGGTGTGTCCCTCGTGAAAACCAAATAGATTTGCAAACGAATGCATTTGTCGAAAATAACCAACATGTTGTCAGTGCACTGCTTTTGGGTTGTTTTTTCTCTCCCCAGCTGAGATAAATAACTAACTTCAATACAACGCCGTAATTTTCTGTTCCCCCTGCAAATCCAGCACTGACTATTCAATGCGGGAAATATGTTTCTCATATACGAAGAAGCGGCAGCTGTCCTGTCAGTCTTGATTTGAATTTTTGACCATGCTGTGCAACTGGTTGTATGAACACATGTCTTGAAATCAAAACATCCTTGGAATCATGGACACTTACATTAAGTTATTCAACTTTGACATTTTGACACTGGTGTCCCGCGGTTTCGAACCTAGCGAAGAGTCAACAGTATTCCCGAAACAGTACACGACCACAGGAAATGTAATTTTCTTAAACTAGAAGAACGTTGCGGATGGTTCGTCAGACTCAACAATTTATGAAATCTTCTGTGGCCTCCAGTACTACCTGTTACATTTGTTGTACGACTACGGATAACGTTAAAGAGCGGTGTTGCTTCATTGCTCACCGCACGCACAAACACTACATATTTATTATTCATGTACTTGTTTAACTCCTTCTAAAAGGCCTTGAAAGGTGGAAACCGTACGACCATCAATTTATCAACAACCGCCACTGAAGTCGAACCCACACCTTGCTGAGTCATGCCAGTGCAGCTTCAAGATTAAATGCACACCACAAATTAGCAGCAAACTTTAATTTATATAAATTCCAGTAAAAGTAAAACAAACGAAAGTGCTTTTCGACTTGTATTTTTTTTATACACACAACAGTTTCAAGTAAAATTGCATACGCCTGATACGGGTCATTGAAAAAACACGCGTACTCACCAGCCGCTAGTTCTCTTGCGTGCAAAAGGTAGTTAAATAATCGACAAAAACCAACAGAACTAGCAAAGCTGCATTTCGCTATCCGAAATCAAGTAGACAGCATGTGTGAGGCGGATGAACAAACGATCACATTTTGTTGACTAACAAACCCTGGAAATAGTTTGCTCTCCGGTATTCAAAAGCTTATCGTTGTTGAATGTAGGGCATCCCGATCTTAAGCTTTACTACGACGTCGGAAATCTGACTCTTTATTTTCCCAAACCAACTGCATTTAGAATTGGGTTCCGATAACGAGGCCAGTTCAGCCTGTGTTTCATACGTCTCCAATACATGTTTTTTTCTTCAGCCCTGACTAAACAGTGTCACCAATCTGTTTCCCATACTTCACACTACAGGATAGCTCATTCCTTGACTTTCCCACACTCCCAGTCAATCGCAGTGTGAACAGTCACATGGTGTTTACAAATTTGGGTCCAAGTAGAAAGTAAAGAGATAAGCCAGAGTTCGGGCAGACAGACTGTTCACTGCCAACTCGTCAATTTGCCGAGGTCCTGGGATCTGGAAGTAGATTTCTTAAAAAATTCTTGCAAAGGTAGATGAGGCCATCTATAATTTTGATGAAAACTAGATGATATTAGAACTAGTCACAAAAAATAATGTACTGTATAGCGAAATACACTCATTTGCAGAGAAATTTGATTTTGCGAGAGACTCACCTGGAACCCAGCTGAATCTCTCGTTTGTGATGCTTCCAGGCAGCTGAATGCGCTGCACCAGGCCGCCTCATGCTTCAGTTGCTACGATATTCAAGATATCGCGATACATGTATATTCGTAATGCACAACTCATAAGGTTGCCTGGAAACATCACAAACGAGAAATTCAACTGGGTTCCAGGTGAGTCTCCCGCAAAACCAAATTTGTTTGCAGATGAGTGTATTTCGCCAATTTCGTGCAATTTCGTTTCAAGTAGAACATAAGGTTGACGGAAACTCGGGGACTGCGCCTACCCGATGAGCCCCAAGAAGGGCGAAACTGGTCGTGGGCTGTCGAAGAATTTTCAGCAAACTTACGTGTAGTGGATGACGAATGTACTGTTTCTTCCGGAGGAATGTTCCCAAGGATTTTGTATTCGAACGTTTGTCCGAATCTAACGTGTCGGTCAGGTTCAATGCATTTGCAAATTCAGATATTTCCCTCAAATTATGCCTTTCCAAACTATTGTTTTCTAGGCATTGTTATCGGTAACAAGTCCTGGGCTACTTTGTGATACGGTTAAGCGTTCATAACTAAGATGGAACGTAGTGATGCCCCACTTTTGTATGCCCATTTGAGACACTAAATTCAAGGTGTGTGTGAACCTTCCGGATTCAGAGAGAAATATTGTGACAATATTTAAAAATCATGCCAGTTCATTATTTGCTTTCATTTGGCTTTTTTATGAACAAAGCATTTTTGTCCTGATTATCCACCCTAAACTTCCACTTACCTGACCGAATAGCCTGAAGTGTTATATTTTAATCCCGTTTTTCAAAATAACCACGCAAGATCATGTGTATACTTTTAGCATAACAGTCTCATGGCTTCACTTTGATATGGGCGTTTGTCGTATAGATGAGACACCAATTTGGTACCTGTAGTCAACAGGCCTGGCTTGAAAGAGTTTTCAGCTTTGGTATAAGTAGGAGTGAGGCTGAGGGTCTTTTGGCAAATCCCACGAATTCAATTGCAATGCACGAATGAACAAGTTGTGGACGATGGGTAATGATGTTAGGGTCACAGTGGGAGCTCTACTTAGAGGCGAGGAAAGCTGGTACATGATAACTTGCTCCAAATGTCTAGAAGAAGAGCTCCGCTGCACTAAAAGCTAAATAATTTTAAGGTCCCTGTACGTGTTGCTCTAAGGTCTTGTTATTAACAGTGCTAGAAGGAAAAACGAATTCTGTCCTCGACAGAAAAGTACGGTCTGTTGAGAATTAGCAGCAGGCAGCCCTGAGTCCCGATGAACTTTCAAAGGCATGAGCTAGGTGTTAGTATTCCATAGCCTAGTAGAATCTACCTGAGCCATGCTATATGCAACTCTTGGGGTTCTAATGCGATGACCACTCTTAGTCCAAAAGCATATTGAATCCGCGAAGACGTGTTAATCCTACACATGAAGTGAATAACATAAAAAACAATCTTTCAGCCGTAATACCTTTTCCGTACCTAGCGGCCGCACCGCCTGAATGAAGCACGAGGGCTTTGATACTGTCAGGTTGTTCAAGCCAAGATACAAATAGTTGAGGTGCAGAGGTTGAATTCGAAAAATGGAACTTCTTGTCGCTAAGTTCGCGCCCTAACTACTGACCTTTCTCGAGCTCAGCGAATGACATAATCATAGCAAATTGCTATTCTCGACTAATTACGTTCCCCACTGATGTGCGACACTAATCACCGCGCGGATGGATAGAAAAGCACCTTCTGACACGCAGAGCAACCTGCTGCTGATGTTTAGATTGTTTTTGAAATAGCTAGCCTACGTGTAGCTAGAGCGGGCCCGAAATTTGAGTGGGTGCACAAGATCAACCAAGACACTGGATCCCTTAATTCCTACGAGGGTTCGACTTATTACTGTTATTTGTTACAGTGATCAGCCGTATCTAACTTTCGTCGAAAAAACAAATCTCCTAAATTTGCCTTCTAAAACTTGCATACTAGAGAACCGACAGAACCGACACATTGAGAGCAAAAATGTTGCTTGACAGAAACGACCTTACCAGCTTGGTTAAAGAAATCTCCGATATGAAAGAGAAATTTTGAGGCGGATGCAAATAGCTCATTTCTAAATAATCGCTTCATGACATCTACTTGAGGTTATGTATTAGAAAGGATTGCAATAGGTTGTGTTGCTTCTACTGGCTGCTGACCAGTGGTGTGATTAACTCGCATAACGTCTGGATGTAGCGCCGCTAATCCTCAAGTCATATGTTTACTGTGGCCTGTTAAATGTGCTAGAATATGGTAGGTTGTGTTGCTTCTGCTGGCTGCCGATCAGTTGGTGTTCAGTCGAACTCGGTGAATAGATCAGGCTCAGCTGATCAGCATCAGACGCATTCTGTACTCCCAAGAAAATCCAGCTCGGTTCAAAGGAGATTATTTGTGGACTAAAAGATGTTTACTCGAAGGAGAATTAGTGTACTAAATACCTTACCTTAAAAATCTGACCACCACATTTCACCGGAAGACAGTTTAACATCAGCCAGATTTCTGCTGTAGTCCAAAGCAACTGTATGATAAGGGTGGCGCTCTTGACGATAAAGAACACTTAGAGTTAAAATAAATTCCATACGAATATCAGAAATACTGAACTGTGCTGACCGTTATTCACCTATAGCCTGACAGAATAAAGCCCAAGCTGATCTGATATACCACCATGTCCACTTATTACTAGCGAGTAACTACAGCTGTGATGGTGTATGCTACTGATGAAAGATTCCAGTAGTGTCTGGTCATGAGTCAAAGAGCCCTTCCCGCATCCGCTCTAACAACCGCGTACTTGTCGTACAGTGGTTGTAGCTGCCACACTTTCGTTCACCGATGATTTTTGGGAAGGTAGGGCAGAAATATGCAGGTTACCTGATTCGAACGTGCAGTAGCCCTCTGACACAGTTATTTCTCAGATCCAATGATATTAAGCCTAGGGCCGTCACTTTTCAACGGACCACGAGGCCCGAAATTTCATTCCACTTATGAAGACGACAAAATTCTGGCACTAGGATACCTTGTCTAAAGAAACCATCTAGCAATTGTTTTATTGACCAAGTCAATTCCTAAGAGAGAAGAAATTTTATTTCGTGCTATTTTTTCTCAAGTTACTTTGCCTCGACATTGTTCTTCTGTAGCAGAGACCATCTGTAGTATTTTAGGGGTTCATTTCCTTTCCAGAAGAGACGATGCTTTGAAAGAATAAATATCGTCGGTTACTTCTGGCCATGTTTCTGGGTGAGACTACCATAGTCAGTCAATACGGTGAGATCCGTATAGCTAACAATCTGTTAGGAAATGTGCAAACAAATAAGGCAGCTTTATGGCTTTATTCAGGAAAGTGTCCTCTTACAGCGACATGAAACACCATGCCAGAATGATTGCTAACTTACTGGACCAAAGTGCCACAGTTGAATTTAAATGATGGTTTAGAACAAGCGGACCATCATTGAGGTAGGCAAATGTAGGTTTGCTGCATGCAGTTTTCAAGTGATCCTCCCAAACGAGTGACCAGCGGCGGTTGTTGTCTTCTAGGACAAAGTTTATTAGTAAAATACGAGTCGCCTGGATACCTATGAGTACGCTAATCCCGGTGGTAGTCTGTTTTTAGTGTAGTCACTCAAGAATGAGGTAACTCTATGAAACATTTGCTGCAAACTCTGGAGAACCAAGTAAAGCAACGCTTCAAGTAAAAAGCAGTTTGGAGATTGCAAACTATGCATATTTTTCAATCAGTTGCCAAACGTCCTCCAAAATTGTGTGAGACCGAATCACTTTTATGCAACCTTTGCGCTTTAGGCGCTCCTTTCTACAGAAATCGGCACGCCAGCCGATCACATCTCACAAAATGACAATTTTCGTGTAACTGAGAATGCACAGTTTAACGGCCATAAATCCTTCAGAATAGACTGGCTTCCAGGATGGGTCCGCCATGATCTCGGGACGCAAAAGCGATTGCGTGTTTAGTATTATTATCATTAATTTATTTTGAACTAGTTCAAGAGACTGTTGGGCCGGTTCCAATATTACACATAAAAAATTTTGGCTTCACTCTATACATATTCCTGTAGTCTCAATGGTTTCTACTGCGAACTGAAAATGACGCCCTACTCGTGCTAAGATCATCATCGTCATCATCCGCTGTAAGAACCGCGTACTTGTCGTACAGTGATTGTAGCTGCCACAATTTCGTTCACCGATGATTTGGGGAGGTGGTGTAGGTAGCTGCGCATTGAAGGCGGAAGCTGATAAATTGGTGTGCAAATACAGGACAGTCAATTGACCGTTAAGTGGGGGGATTGGGAAGGGCGCTATGCAGTGAAGGCAATAGCTTGGATGCACGACCGCCAGGTATCACTAAGTGGCTGCCCTCAATGTTTATTCACACAGTCACCTTACTTCAAAATTCTCCTACTGCTCACACATTGAATGCTTTCTTCCTTATGAATTCTGCGTTGGTTTGTGGACTTCACCTTTAGCGTATTCGATCAATGTGTTCAGTTAACCCGTTATGCGTGAAGTAGAAGCTACCATGAGGTACAGTAAGTAATCTGGCTCAAGTTGAAAACACAATCGGGTATTCCGTTTCTGAAACTCAACTCAGTGGGACCCCAACGGCACACTGCAGCGGTACCCTAGCAGTGGGATTCCTCTGTCCGCGAGTCGACGAACCAAGTGTTTGAACTGACATATATTCAGAAAGCACGCAATGTGGGCAAAGTTAGATGTATTGGGAAGGGAAAGTGTATTATCTATGCCACTTGGCATGAACCACAAGCAGAACAAAGCCGTGTGGAAGACGATGTTTCAAATAAGAGGGATTGATTAAATCCGAAATGACTGACAAGAATAGGGAGTCACAACAATGCATTTGTCACGGATTCAAATGAATTGAATATAACCCAAACAAGGAAGAGTGTGTGGTTCAACTTTGTGATTGATGTGCGTGGTAGCATCGGTGAAAATCACAAATTACTTCGATGGGTGCAAAACGAGTATATCATAATCCTTCTTTCTGGTTTTACTACTGGACTTGTTTGGGATATGGTTATTTCTGTTTACAGATGCTCCCGTTTTGTGTTCGCTATGATTTGAACCAGACTGTCTTAGTTTTGGCAAAGTGACACTTCCATTTTGTTCTGTTTTGCTCGTTCGTATGGGAAGTGGGAAGTCAGAAACCATGGTGTTTGTGTGAACATTTTCAATAGGTGGAAGGAAACTGGGAACTGAGGCGTCTAGTTTTGATCCTTCATTCACCAACTCACCCTCCTCACTTCCTTTGCGGCACTTTGTTCTATCAGATGAGTAATGGCGAATTGGTGAAACAAAGGTTTTAGATCTGAGAGCCACAGCCGTTTGCTCTCTGTTCGTTGGTTTTACAGCATTTAAGCGTCTTAGGGGGCCTTGAAGAAAAGGACTCATCTGTTGGGTATCAAGCATGACTTCCATGGCCATTTTCGGAGTGGTAACTGAGGTCATGCTTCTCACAGACGTTTCTACTGGATTCCCCAGCAGACGCATATTTACCGTTTTGTCCACCGTATATAGTAGGTTTCCGTTTTCCTTTTTATTGATAGTGCATGTGCAAGTGGCTTTAAGTGTGTCGTCAACTGAATTCTCAGGAACGGCTTGAGAAGTCTGGTCTGGGAGTTGTTCTGATAAGACTCCGGTGTTCTCTGAAACGGTAGTATTTTTTTCTGCTTGCATAGGCAGCGTATTTTCTTGTGCGGTGGGGGCAACTGGACCAGATTCAGTGTCATATGTCTTGGCTCCCAGCATCTGAGTTTGTGGCTCTTGTCTTTTGAAACTGGTAAGCAAATCAAAAAAAGTTCTTCGGGAGTTCCTTTTAACTTCTTTGGTTGTCACTGTCTCACTGCCTCGTTGTGTTACGTGAACAGCGAAGTCATGTGCTTGACTAATTTCGGACCATTCTTCGAAGGCTTCAACTTCCCTTGGCTCGTTCAACAAAGTTGTGTATACAAGTGCTGCAGGAATTGAGCATTCAGGAACATTGTCGGTAGACTTTGAAGCAAAAGGCATTTGTTCTTGTGGTATTCTTAAGGGCGCAGCAGGAGTTGTCGTGGAGCCAGAAGTATTGCGAGAACTTTCTGCGTCCCTGTCCATTTCATAATCCTTTATTGAGTGTGATCCAGATGGCAGACTTACTGAGATTTTTCCCTCAACTATCTCATTCTGATCAAAATTGGTATAACCGGGTTGGTCTAAAGAAATTAAATTGGTACAGCTACCATTGTTTATAAATTGTTCAGCAACTTCTGATATTTTAACGTCAACATCACTCGTCTTGTTTGCTTGTCCATAGTTATCCTGTATTGAGGAGACAGGAATGTACCTCGCATTGCGCTTAACAATAACAGGCACAATAACAGGTTCTGTAACCAGGATTATACCGGGTTGTCCATTAATGTCAGGGTATGGTTGCAATTCCAACTGTGAGGCATCCTGTTTAGCAATCGTAGTTGACGCCGCTTGGCTAGATCGCAGTAAAGAACTATCAGGCTCCTCCGACAGGGAAGCTGAAGCACCACGGGACCGTTTGGTTTTGGACTTTGGCTCCTTCGTCTGAACCACCGGTATTTTTTGCTGACATGATTTTTTTTTCTGTCTTGTTCGTTTAGGGTCGTAACCCAGGAAAATAAAATTTGGTGAGTAGGTATCACGTTCTGGCTCGAGTTGCTCTGCAGGTGCATCGATAGCATCCACCATTAAGTCACCCTCTTCGATTCCACCCGTTACGTTCGTTGTATA
This sequence comes from Opisthorchis felineus, assembly GCA_004794785.1. Classification (NCBI taxonomy): domain Eukaryota; kingdom Metazoa; phylum Platyhelminthes; class Trematoda; order Opisthorchiida; family Opisthorchiidae; genus Opisthorchis; species Opisthorchis felineus. Next base: position 214,906 of record SJOL01006458.1, on the reverse strand, counting down.
GACCAATGGCTTCATGTCTAGCGGTTGTGTTGTGTCAACTGGCATTTTCTGCAAAATTGCAATATGCAGCTCACCCTTCTTCGGATCGTATACACAGTTAGGATGACGGATAATATGTCTGGTTATCAGATGAGTCGTTTGATCTTTGTCTTGACCAACGAAACTTTCGGCTTCTACACTTGCTCCATTACAGACAAATTCAAGTTGGTATCGCCCGTCGACTGTTCTTCCTGTGGTTGCCAGCGGCGTATTACTTGGATCTGGATGGTCTTGCCCAGGGTGCATTAAACTGAGGCGTTCTGTAGGACTGTTTGCATACGAAGCATTAACGAACGTCTGCGGAACCACGCCCGTTTGGGTTTGCGAAGTCCTATAAGGTGCATCATCGGCTGTTTGACGCATTCCGACCGGTGCACAGCTGGCGCACCAATGAGACACACATCGGCTTTTCGTTGAGTTCCCTTCAGAAGGGGATCTTTGATGGTTATAGTGCGGCACGCCCTCTTTGCCGTAGTAACTTGGTCTTTCTAACGACCGGCTGGTAGCCGATTGTCTGTAGTCTACTGGGTCTTGCCACCTAATCCTTGGGTTTTCTAACGGATGCTCTCTTGAATAAAAAGAACCTGAGCGCTGATTCCATCTTATTTCTTCCTTAGAGGAACAGGAGCCCATGATGTTAGGTCATAACGGTTGCCTGAAAAAATCAATCTGTGTAACAGGCTTCAAAACTATAGATCGATATGAATGGAACACAAGACCACAGTCATGTGACAGTCAGACAGGCTTCCATGAAATTGCAACGTTATATTCGTTCGTTTCATAAAATCTGATGGGGTAAATATAAGTTCCGCCAATGTTCAAAGGAGTTCACTTGTGTTCTAAGGTACTATTCAGGATGGGTGACATCCAAAAACATGTGGAACTTTCTAACTGTAGGTATAACAGAAGGCTCAGAACTTTAATGTGACGATCATTTGCTTGCATTGATAAAAGTAGATATTTTGGGCGAATAAGTGCAAAAACGGCAAACATACTACCCTGTACACGTGGGATGGTTCTTGTCAGAGTGCTGTTAATAATGGGTCCTACCCTAAGGAGTTTTATTGCCTAGTGGCAGCTAGAGCCCCTCACAAGGGACAAAATCAAGCCGCTGTAGGGTGTGTCACCTTTGTTGAAAAGACCCCGTTTTGTGCGTGTCTTCTAATAACAAAATGCGTATTTTTTCTGCTGGAAGCTCTAGTCATATTGCACCCTCCTCTTTCATCCTAATGGCTTTTTTGATATTCAGATCATTGTGGACTACTCATTAACTGAAACCATGCTATCGGGTAGGCCTTTCATAATAGTGAATCAAAGCCTCACGCTCAAAGTTCATCACCTGTTTTCGACCTCATGTTCTGGGTAGTTCGTCAAGTTGTATCCTCGATCTTCTTTTAAGTTCACTAAATTATTTTACCTCAACTATGAATTCATTGCTTTATTGACTGGCCCCATTCTGGGTGCAGATAAGTTCGTCCCACAAAGAGTTTACCTGAATTATGATATCGGATCCTACCTCTTCACGTAGACCGTCGTGTTGATTAGCTTTTCAATAAAGACTCATTCTGGGACGCTTTAAGACGGCCAAAAAAAAATCCGGGACGGATGTTGTCCGATTGAACAACTGGGCACTGGATAGCCAGACAACCGATTTTTAGTTCCAGATGATGCACTTACTGGCGCACGTGTCTAATCCGTTACAATACACTGACGACGGAAACTGAGAAGACGTTTGCCAGGGTGGATAGATAATTTACCCACAATTTGGATAACTCCACACTCCCATTTTTATAGCACATAAGTTAGTTACCTCAAGTGCTGTGTTTACTCAGGCCTTCAAGTAGAAATCAGGCTGAAAACCGAGGGAGACAATTCTGGTTCTGCTGATAGGAACAGATCAGGAAGCAGTCAAGTGGTCACGAATGGCTACGTCCATATTCCGAAAGAATAGAGCTGTCCGAATTTTAAGGCTTCCTCCTACCAGTGCACGACTTCGTACAACGTCTTTAACCGCGTGACGAAAAGTTATCCAAATAGGAAACGTGGTTTAGGCATAACTTGTTCAGCAGTGAGCAGAAACTTGTAAATTCTGAGCGCCATGCAGTTCAGATAGATGCTCCGTAGACGGACTGAAGCACAATATCTTCTTAACCAAAAGTCCACAAGAAGACCTTTTTTACCAAGTCAAACCCACAACTGAAACCATTTTTTCGGTGGACATCGCAAAAAACTGACAGCAAATTTTCAGTCTGTTTTCCATCTTTTGCCACGAGTCATATAACTGTCTTTTGTGCAAGGGCATCCACTGATTGTCACTTTCAGTCGACTGCCCATGTCTCACCGTATAACTCTTCAGCAAGGTCAGTTCCAAAGGACTCTCATAGCACCACCATCATTCTGTTTATAATTGACGCAGTAAAAATAGGGTCTCAAGAATAGTGACCAGTAGACTGACTAGATCGAAACATTTCACACCTAGAAGGAAATTAGCCATCGGCTGTATGTCGTTTAATGCAAATCGAGGTGTGGCTTTCTTCCACTGTTCGCCATCTTTAAACGGCTGATGAAACATCTGTCATGTTTAGGCGGAATAAAGTTCAAAGAGCATTGTCGAACTATCTCACGCGTTTCGTGAAGATGACAATTTAATGGAGTACTGGTTTGATCTTCGTGTGTATGATATGTGTGGTAAGCACTTGGACGCGCATCGAACCAGCTGTGCATGAGTAAACTTGGCTATGTCATAGCTTACTTGACGACAGAACCATACTGAAAAGTTATAAAGCTTTCCGCCCTACCTGCTGTCGGTTAGCCCGACCGTTCAATGCAAGCCTAAGGGCGGCAAGATGTATAGTTATCGGACACGGACGCAACGGTGATTTATGCTGCAGTCAAACCCACTCACCTCCAATGCCACAACTGTGTCCATCCTCCAATTCAAACTAGACACCAGCACTATTCCACGCTCAAACACCCAGCCTATCGGTCCGAATCCACGTCCTCCTTCAGCCGACATGCCGATCACCTGATATCTTCCCGAAGCGCAGTGTTTTTTAACCAAACTGTACCACCCACTAGCCACAGCATGGCGTGAAACCTTGTACCTGTTACCATCCCTCCTGTAAACAAATAATACGCCATTTAAAGTTTTTTCATCACTTCTCTCATTCGTCTTTGGAGAGAAAATGTGGATTGTTCTGCTTTGGTTATCTCATTTTTCTTCGACGTTTTGTAATCCAAATCTGTGGCTCAAGTGAGATCGGATTAATGAACCCCTGGCAATTTCTGCCTGATACCAGTGTCTCTCTTATGGTTACCGTGTTATTCATTCCTGAAAAACGTGACATTACATTTTGCTTTATATATATATATATATATATATACTGTGATTCCTGTGGGGCAGCGAGATGGTTCAGTGGTTAGGGCACTAATTTACTGACCGGAAAGTCCATGGTTCAGACTCGACCTCTGCCTCTCGACTTCCCCTGTCTAGGCTTCGGCAACCTGTCAGTATCCCAGCCCTCGTGCTTCCTTCAGGTGGCATGGCAGCTAGGCACCGAAAGGGTGTTACAGCTGAATGACGGGTTGTGTTTCCTGGCTATTTACGTCGATGCATCCTTTTTCAACTAGTGTACGTATCTGTGTCTGATGAGGAGACACTGAAAACGATTGATTCACCCAAACATGTGTTCTAAATTACTCCTCAGCCAAGGTTAGTTCAGCTGCATTTTGAGCAAAGAGTTGTGGTTAAGATCACCGTATTTCACTGGTCTTTAAAATCAATAGCAACCTGAATTGTACTAGTCTTGATCAGTGCAGGAAACTTCGGTATGAAACTTAGAAGGTGTGCCCTTTGTTTCTCACATGTTCGGCTTCGGCCCGGCGTGACGGAGTTGCATTTAAGTTAGGACTCCACCAACTATTCGGGGCTGCCAGATTCTGTTCTAGTAATCTCTCGGACAAACGCCTTGTCTTTCGGTGAGCGAGCAACGCTCGACATGAGCACATGAAGGAGAACACGGAAAGGCTGGTGGCAGAACCTGATGGTTTACCTCCAGAATGGAACATGATACTAGGGCTGGAATGGACTCCTCCGGGACAGATTAGCAGCCATATACGTCAGTTCAATAGGATGTCTTAGCTTTATGATATCTAACTCAGCGATCATATCTCCCCCTAGATGGTAAGTTCTTGTGTACACGCACATTTCAAGCTGTTTTTTTCGTTCTCATCTTCGTAGATCCATTAGTTTTTGGGGTGAATTCTTCGAATTACCCATTTTAAACACCTTTGTTCTCTCTCCGTCAAGCATTTAATTGAACCCCATCATTACTACAAGGAAACAAAACTATGAAGGTGAATATACTGGACAGTCCGAATTTACTTTCTGTGGACTTTTCATCGTTTAGTCTAATAGGTTTTCATCAGAATTTTAACATCTGGAAAATTTAGCTGTAATCTAGTACTT
>SJOL01006458.1:154254-208387 GCA_004794785.1 Opisthorchis felineus | reverse complement strand
AAGGGCGTCTCACGAGGTATACTAATTTATCGTTCAATGAATCCATGCAGCCATGCAAACGTACACAGCCATAAGCAGAAGCAATTACGAATAAATTGCACGGTAAGTGGCCGAGTGAAGTGAGTTTAAATGTATCCGGTTATCTAATATATACTACAGATTCCCAGACTGCTTTTTTCTAGACTTTGCGCCAAAATGCTAGTAATTTTATGTGAGGAGTTCCATAGACTGGCAAAATATGTTTGGCATTTATTTTCATTGGTCGTTCCAACCCTGATTGCTGTGCGCGTCCCCTTTTAGCTTTCTCATTTGATCTGAGCTTAGTTAACGTTATACTATAGCAGGTCCCACTGCTGAGTTCATTCAATAAAGCCTGATGAGCCCGTCACCTTCGAATTTGCTTTCCTAAAGAAATTATGTTGCTAGATTGCCATACGTAAATACCTATTCACCAGACTATCCATAGACATCGACCTACTGCCTATCTTAGATATGTAGCTAGTGTAAAAAACACTCCTCAGCTGAATACACCAGTAAGATTGGACAATATTTCTTTCATGTTCAATGTTTATGGGTTTTCTTTATGCCGTATCGGCTTTCATATTCAGTTCCGATGTGACCTTTTAACAGTAAGTTAGAGCTATGCGGCACGATGAGACAGCGATCCAGCCTTGGTAGGTGCGGCTAATCAAGATTTGAGATGAGCACGACTTGATGTACTTCAAGGCCGCGAACAAAAGTGGCAGTTCTTCTGGCAGAATACTTTGGAAGAAGGCCAGTAATGAAGTGGTTAGATAAGATTAACGATCCCCCCTGAACCTCCACTGTATACCTCGAGGAAACGTGCACAACTTTGGGGATACTGGTCATCATCAGCGGACTAATAATATAAGAAATTTTCGGGTCATATAGATAGGCATACACACGAGGGACTTCTGATAACAGCTCACACAACTCGAACTAACAAGTGCAACATTTGCAACGATTGCGGTCTTTTCTGCCGTCTATACCCAGTTTAATTTGCGGAATTCGACCGTGCCAAGACTAAACTAGCTACGCTTAAGCCTTATAAAAACTTTACTCATTTAGATACATCTAACAAATATTAGCATAAGATGAGGGGCAGCTAATTTTTCAAACAAATGAGAGAACTTTAAACAATCAAATAGAAGAAAAAATACATCGCTAAATTCTGGTGTGCCCGAAAGGTAGAAAAAATTATGGGGATGCACTGTATCAAAAACAGAAAAATGACTCTGTGAAAACATCCTCATATATCACTTTTCTCAATCTATTTGAAAGAAGCCCTCTAGTTTGCTTAAAGTCCCAATTGAACAAAAGTTCATTTGGGAATGTCACTTATGTAGTGCAAATTTTCATTTCGACCACTTCCTCTGCTGGACATTGTGAGCGGACGAATAAGTGCCACAAAAATGCTAAACTATTTCCCATAATTCGTCAGCTGTTTTCACCTAGTCAGGATCAAGGTTAGGTCAGAAGTACAGACTAACGATTTGATGGACAAAGACATCTAGGGTAGGGAAGACTTTCGAGCGAGTAAAGACAATCAAAACCAAGATCTTGTTGTATAAATCTACTCGAGTGGCAGACACTTTTCAATGTCAGCCAAGAAAGTAAAGTCTCATCACAAGTTCTAGGTATTCACACAAATTGAGTCTGTAGCATCAAAGCGCCACCACTTCGAGGAAGCCTAGCAGACGGCTGTTGACTTTTCAGGTTGCGGTTTTGAATGACTCTTTTGATTATTTAGGGCTAGTGCAAACAAACAAGTGAAAATCAGTTGCACCTAAGCGAAGTTTTAAACTGTCAGGTGATCAATCGGCTGAGACGCGCTCACAAACCCTTGTAGTCAAACGGCTCCAACGATATAGTAGGCAACGCAGATGCACGGGGGATTACCACAGAATATGCCTTGTCTACGTTGCTTGCTGTTAGAATTCCTTATTTTGTTGGGCACTACTGAGGGTGTTCTTATAGGATTTTACCTCAATTCCAGCTGTACTCATGTACCATGAATTATTTTGTAGCCAAGCCGCATTTTGTCATTGTCCTTTTCCAACTTATTTGCCATCTACAAGGTTCACCTACAAGGATGACCTTTTAGTACAACGACCAGCTCATTGGTAATGTAAGCGGCTTCCTACGTTTTTTCAGTCCTCACGCTGCTTGCAAGATTTGTCTATTTCCATTAATCTGCACCAATTTCAGTTTTATAGAGAGAGTTTCGTGTTCTCAGCTAAAATGAACAAGATATTTGAGCTTTGGTAGCACATGGTAGTAAGACAGAAGGAGCGAACCTGCAGGTTGTTATCTGAGAATGATTTCCTTGAGATTATTAAATTTCTATTGCTAAGACTCAGTCAAATTTTACAGAATGTATGCACTCTACGATCAGTTGGGCTGCGTAACTAAGATTCTAGGCGCTCCTTCGTGAATACCGTACCTAAACAGTTTTCATTTCCGGATGCAAAGAGAGCAAATACCTGTCCACTGGCGGGAACTTCATTTGTAAAATATAAGTTCGGAGTGGAAAGTAAATAAAGAATCAAATATCAAATCTTAAGGCAGTTATTCTGATTCCCTAAAGCGACTTAATTTTACGAGGGGACCACGAAAAATACACTTTTTGCTTAAATGTTTTGTGGTTTTTATCAGGTCACCTATACACATCTGAAGCCAAGTGATCATAGCAGCCCAAAACTGGCAAAGCCATCTTATATTCCAAGTTTGTCCGTTTTCTACGATCAACATATAGATAGTTCAGAGGAAGAGTAATTTCACAAAGTGAGTCAAAATTCCATCTGAGAAATGGTCACTCGGGGAGCTAGTCAATACCTGACCACGTGATGTGGTTTCTGTGAGTGAACGGTGAGTGGCGCTATATGTTATCCAAATGGGAGCTAATCACACTGCTGTTTAGCCGCTTGTGGCTAAATGGTTACGTGTTCAACCATTTGTCGGAAGGTAGCGGGTTCGAAAGTCTCGGAGTTTCGTGAGACACGCATTGCTGATGGCTCCAAATGAGGATGGAACGACTGTGCGGAGCTTCTCAGCGTTTTGCACTGACTGGCCCCACTGACATGAAGAAATCTCACTTGAATATCTTCGCAACGTCTCCACTAGGACAGAAGAATTTAACTCACAGTATGAATAGTTTCCATGCTGTCGGGATGAAACTCAAACTAGGCGTCACTAAAATCCTAACGAAATACCAATATAAACTAGTCTCGGCGATTTAAGTTCCAGGCTATGTTAGCGGATGTAGGCAGCTCGAAATACATTCACAAACACCAACACATAATTTTTTCTCTCCTGTTTTTTGCACCTTCACTGACACGGAAATCTGTGAATAAATAAGGACAGTCGACTCATATTGTCAGCGAAATATGCGGCATTGGTGCTGGTAGCGGCAAGGTACTTCAGATGAATTATCGGGTGCTTCGGTTGGTAAATATATATACCCAGGTACGTTCAAACTGCATGAATGTGGACCAAGCCACACTAGAAAATAGTTCAAGATTGCAGCATTTGAGCGCGGTTAACGAAATATTTCCAAAAAATCCTACCAATTTCTTACCCAGGTGCTCAAAGTGTGTGCTAGCGTGACTCAGTGCTCCATCTGTCCATTACTTCAGGTAGCCTGGGAAAACAGCTGGAGTCCACATCAGGGAGAACGAAACACAAAGTCCCTGAATTCCAAAAACCAAAGCTGCGAGGTTTCACTCGCACTAATAGCAGGACATCGAGGGAAATCCAGACTTGCAGTTTGATTTAGCAGAGATTCAACTCATAGAAGATTGCCCTTACAAGAAGCCTTAGTGCTTGACCGACCCCAGTGAATTAGATATAAAGGTGTTCAACACGCGTCTACCATTTGGCCGTTAGCAGAAGACAGTCCTTGTTGGACCTCACCTCTCAGTGCTGTACCAGCAGGTCACAGAGTGCAATCGCAGCATGACTCACAAAAATGAAGCTAGCCACCATTGACACTGATCGAGACTGACAAACGATAATTTTTCATTTGAGTTTCGGTCTGTTTTATCTGTTTTTGCCCAAATGGCACTGATTAAGACTACCTGTAACTATCAAACTGCTTAAATGACTACACAAATCACTGGTTGTTCTACAAATAGTTTCTCTATCTTCTAGATCGTTACTGGTGTCTTATCCTTCCTACATGACAGCATAGTAGCCTTTAATTTCCTCATTTTGAACAGAGGTCATTCCAGATGTTCAAACATCAAAAAACTTCAGATTTTTCACAATTCCCAACAAACGCTTGAATAGAATGTTTCCAACATTGCGCATACTCAGTTCGGTCAAATGAGACACTCTGCTTCTTAAGTCCATTGACGCTAGAAATACAAACTGAAAAAATGTAAACTGTCGGATTTTGTGGTAAAGCTATGAACATTTTTTAGAATAGTATGAAGAGTGCACTTCGTCTTTTGTGTTTTCTGGCAAACATATTGGCAGGTTGATGAAATCCGCCTGATTCAAAGAATGCAGATTAATTTTAAAAAACTTGTGCGCCGCAAGGCTTTGTGACATTTCAGCAGGTGTGAACACTATAGCCACAAAGGTTTACAAACCTTCTTAATGATGCGCCCACCTTTGCTCGTTTTTAAGTGTCCAATCACCAGGCAAAAGTGCCATATCTGTTAGGCGAAAATTGACCCGCTTCCCGAATGCTTCTTCACTTACAACAACGAAAATGTTTTGTTTTTGCTTGGCTCCAGTGCTGCCGGCTAAACAAGTTTGTGCGTGAGTGACCGCTGTTCACCCAGGAAATCTGTGCTCAGAAGGATGTCGTTGGACCGGCGATTTGACGACAATAGTCCTGGGAACGTGTTTTACACAAATTACGTCAGGTAGCCAAACGGAACAAAGTGCGCTTCGCTCAGTGCATATGTGGTTCTACGGAAACTAACCGACAGATAAGTTGTAGATGTTTGGCAAACTGCGCAACATGTTTGGACAAGGGGCACAAATAGCAGCAGCGTGAATAAAATGTCATGTGTTGGAAACTGCGGAGTTTGCTGAGGCATACCATTTAAGAACGTACTACTCATCCAAGGTGTGATACTTTGTTTTTCCTTGCAAAATTGTCTAAAGTATCGTTTTGGACAGCTTTTGGCTTGGAAAAGCACCGCGGTTATTTACGACCGGATGGGAGCTTTCACAAACTCAGCAAATGGCTAAAACAAATCAAAACCTCCAGATTAAATTAATAAGTTAAACAAAATTTCTCAAACTGATATTTGTAATTGTTGTCCGGACACAAGGTGGCTAAAAGCCTCTGCTTGCGGAGATTTTTTATTGCAGTTTTGCCATTTACTCTAAATACAGTAAAAAATTGAAAATATCAGTGTCTCAGGAAACGGAGTAAATCCTGATCTTCTCGCGAACGTTAGCTACTTAGTGAGAAACTTTGGGCCCTGCTGCTGAAGCGGTGCTTCCATAGTCTGCACAAAATAGCACAAGGAATGAAACTTTTAACCATTCCTCTCCCACGACTTCACATCATGTAATTGTCGATAGCAAGAGCAAACCGATCTAAACAATGGTAAGCTGTCCAAGCACATTGCTCTATGACAATTTTTTGGTGAGTTTAAACATAATCCGGGCTTCATCATATGCTACGTCTTTAAAATGAACTACTAATTTGGATGTCCTAATTGAATATTTGAATACCTTGCACCAGAACCAGTGGTTTGTTCAAAGAATGACGTTTTTTCGTACACTTCCAACAGCCTGAGGAGCTCAAGCGTTAAAGTTGTCACTCCTCAGTAGAGGATACCTCTGGTCCTTTGAATCTAGTTTTTTCTGCCTACATTTCCTCAAAATGGATAGTTTACTTGAGGAAACAATTCTAGAATAGTATCCTTATTTGATATTTTGAAGGTTTAAAGCAGATTACATGTATGTGACAAATCGCGGTCTTTGTTAAATTCAGATGCCTTCGCTAAATTTGAACACTCTAACCTGAGTCGGCAAGTTTAATAGGAAGTGATCCCTTTTAATGAGCAGCATCCTCCATGGTCTCAGTTTTCCCCTCTGTTCTTGTCTATGTAGAGGCTCTCAACACGACGAATGAGCCTCACAGTGCGATTGTGGTGCTTGGCATCAAGTGTGGCGCTGTCCCAGATTTGCTTCGTGGAATAATGGCCAAAACTGGAAACGTCTTCTGCATTCTGTCATACGATAAGCACGGTAATGGTCATAAATAAATAGAAAGGACTCCCAGCCCGGGTTAACACACTGTGTTATCATATAATAGGATAACTAACACGATAACAAGGTAAATAAATAGCAAGCTAAATACGGACTGATTACTATTTTTGTACAGAGACGAGTGTGGTGTCTAATAAACTGACATCTAATGATGTATAGTTTTGAACCTGGCATCAGAGTTCAGAATGAATACAACTTAATTACTAACCTTGTTGGAAGTTACAAATTCGTATCAGATGTTCAGATGTTTGGCTTTCTGGAACATTGACAGTGCGTGCTTTGGAGAGTAACAGCTGGAGGTCACTCCGTCAGCCGCAGCCGCTTTCATTGTTTCCTTGCCTAACAGCTGTTAAGGTCAGGCTTGTCAGCTAATGTTTTCCAGATCGCCAAACTCATCCATCCACATACAAACCAGTTGCCCTCGAAATAACAGATTGGCCTCAAGTAAGAAAGACTGACAGTGGAGAATCCGGTGAAGAAAACTAGGACAGCATTCCTTGACTGGATGATACCACTAAAACATGCAATCGTCACACTATTTTCCATGGGATTCGAAATTCGGAAGTTGGAGAAGAACGGTCACTATAAAGTTTCTCTGATTTTCTGATGCGAACTGCTTATGAACCAGCTTGCCAATCATGCGCATTCGGAACGAAGTTCAATAAATACGCTAAGTCTTCACTGGTACTTACAACACTGTCTTCTCATATTTTCCACAAAGCAACAATATCGGATCGTTCCAAATACGATTCAGGACCACTTGCACTGTTGTAGGTTCTCCATCAGATGAGAGAAGAATGATAAATTGGATACACTCATTTACAAGTTGATGTTGAAGGGAGACTCTACTGAATTTTAACTCAATCCCTTGTTTATTATAAACTTCAACTGAATGTGGTGTCTGAAGGCCGCCTTATGTTTCAGCCGGGCCCATATTCCAGTGGTATTGGATCACGAAACCGCTATTCTTGTCAAATATTCATAGTTATTGATGTTTCGACAATGTTTTCACATCAAGGCGGGAAAAAAGGTCTGTGCTTTCTCGTGCATGTCCCTTCATTATCATTGATTGTCCCAGTGGTTGCCTTGCTTCAACAAGTTTACTGTGACTCATCACTATTGAGTTCCTCAAATCAAACTCTGGGTGAACTAGTGGTTGGTCCACAAACTCCCATGGAATTTAGTGAACACCACTGTCAAAGACCGTCAGTCCGACATAACCCTGGTGGGAACAAATATGAATTTCCTGAATGCTCTTCAGCAGCCCAGAATGGGTGTGACTGTTCTTGGGACTAATCAGTTGGGCCCAGTACATGAGTGCGTGTTCTGCGTGCGTTGCGTCTCGAATAGCTTACAAAGTGAAATGCGAGGCGGATTTGTGCAGACAATTTATTTAACTAATACCATAAAAGAAAGATTCAACTGGGATCTGATTAATCTCCCGTTGACAGCAAATTATTTTGCAAATAATTGTATATCATTAGATGCACCGCTGCTAAAGTACTAGCATCTAGCAGAAGACCGTTGTGAACCACAACGGCACATTGGTGTTAGTCGATCCACTGAGGTGGTGTTCTGGGAGATTCGGCCGACAAACAGTTGCTTACCTTACTGCAGGCTGACGGAAAAATTAAGAGTGGAAAGTGGACTGGTCAATTGGTAGACAGATTGACAGATGGGTAAATGGACAAGTTGGAGATAGATAGATAAATAGATAGATAGATAGATAGATAGATAGATAGATAGATAGATAGATAGATAGATAGATAGATAGATAGATAGATAGATAGATAGATAGATAGATAGATAGATAGATAGATAGATGATACATAGTAAGCGGCCACTGTTTGGGTTTCTAACTTTCTTATTCTTAACGAACCTCAGATAGTTCGATGAGTGTTCCAGTCTGAGCACAGATACGTCGTTTTGTTCAACCGAGGCCTTATTCAGGCGGCTGTATAACAGTATCGAGAAGGGGGCCCAGCACAGGTTTTGATGTTTATCCAGAAGCTGATGATGATTTCCCCGTATATACGAAAAGACTATTGGGTGTTTCGGAATCACTCATATTTGTGTTTACAGTACAATCTCTTATTAAGCAATCTCCCACATTCGAAAGCGAGCTATTTCAAGTGATCTCAGCGAACCCGAACGAAGGTTTACATAAGACACCCGGACCTGTAGACCAATTTCCACAACATACTGCAGGGTATACCCATTTCTTGATAAAAATGATCCACTTCACAACCACAATAGCGAGATTAAAATGAAGGGAATCGTTTAGGAAACGGAAATAGGTGATATGACGGGTGTGAAATATAAGGAATACGTTTACATTCCAATATAGCAGGTGCGTGTGTTTCGTTGTCAAAATACCATTTGATTGGCTGTACGACCTTAGCTTTGACTCGCAACTTTGTAACTCCCCTATTGGAGAGTGCGTTTGTCACTTGGCGCCTGTAACGCACGTGTTGCTTTTGGATGACTGGGTGGCTTCATATGTGATCTGACGTTTACCTCCTAATATCGCTTCTGTTGATGAGTTGTGCGTTCCCCGTCCGATGCATGTAACGTGCCTATAGTACACTCCAACATCCATGGATTGTTACACTGGCTTCGTCAAGTTACTCAGAATGATCAAAGCAACTCAGATAACCCCATTGGTTTTAACCATTGGTTTTAACTGGTACATATTCCTTTTCGGTGGGTCCAATGTGCTAGGGGATTTACGGATGGCAACTTGCTGCGTGCGAGTTGTTCAAGATAACATCTGAAAGTCTGGCTGACTGGCTAATAAAACTGATTGTGCACTATTACACAAGCCATCAGTGTACACTGCCCCAATGAAAGTAGAAAAACGGTGGAATAATTTACCATACCAATAGCTTTCTCTCCAGAAATACTCAAAATGCATTCAGCTAGTGTTTGACAGAAGAATCTTTACGCGTTCGCTGTTCACAATCACATTTTAGGTAGGACAAATGGACTGAAGAGTCAACATTGCTGGGATGGGCTTACAGTAATTTCAGCTTTCAAACTAACGTAGATAATTTCCTACGAAATCTGGCGAGGTATTTTCTGGAGTCTCTTTGTCCTTAAATGTATTCTTGGTTCAGGTTAGCGGATGCCTTCGTATGATGTGCGATGACCTATCTGTTTTATTTCACAAACGGCCCGATGGCGAATGTGACTGTTGTTTGTTACTCCGAACAGACAGCACGTGTGTCCCCTCGGGTTGGCGGGAGAATTAACCCACATCCGCACAGTGATGGGTGTGACTGAATTTTGTGAACACCAGCGAACAAAAGGCACTTTGAACTTACAGGGTACCTTGTACCAGCTAAACTCTTGCCGCCAAAGTGCACTGCAGGGACTTATTGCACAAAGTGTGCACTTGCGGCTCTCAACGTAGATAAATACAGGAAAGAAATCCACCTAGAAATTCCCAGTCTATCTATCCTCCTCAATGAAATCCGGCTTCAAACTTGTGAAACATTATATAATGTGAGTTTTGGAAAACCACTTCATCAGTTCAAGTATGTTTCAACTGTCAGCTTATATACATGGTACCGGAACAGAGTACTCATGAGGATACCTGAACTGAGAATCGAACCAGGGAGCCTTAAAGTCAAACTACCATATGTGCGTTGAGCTTTGCACCGCGTTTCATACAGTTACATTGTACTATGCTCATCGCTCAAGAAAATGTCATGAAAAACCCTAAATTCTCCCTTTTTCGAAGGGTCTTCAGCCTTAATATCCGTACGAGTTGTTTTTTGGTTCGCATTTCATGAAAAATGAAAGAGGATGTTAGATTTCCCGCTGGCAGCAGAATTTTGCTTTGCAACCAGGTGTAATTCATACCTCATACCTCGTGAAGTAGGAAGTGAAAAACTGGTATCTGATTAATCTGAAAAAGAGCCCAGATGGTCAGAGCTGTACCATTATCATCAAACGTGAAACGAATTGTTTACCGATTTCCAAAATTCGTGGGTGTTTTCACGAGGCTTGCCCACGATTGGACGATGGGACGACTCACCAACAAACCCATGGCCAAGCAGCAAATATGGCCACATCTTCATTTCTGGTCCCCTGTAGTACTCCCGATGAAGGTGAGGCATTTAGGGAAGATTCATAACGTCGCTTGTTCTGATACATTTCTTGGGTAGATCGTGTGAACACAGCAAACTGTCCATTAACTGAACCGAGTAGATGCTATTTTGGTGTGTATTTACATGAAGGCCAGCAAGGATAAGGGAGAGTGGAGTGCTTTTTGTTGTTGCACCCTTCATCAGCGGATTTGGTAATAAAAGCTACGTTTGTTTTTGCTGCGGTGTGGATGGACACACCTCTGGGAATGCATTAAATATTACTTGTAAACAAGGATAATTGTTTCTTTCACTAGGGTACTTGTAAATTGCGGGCAAAATGTAGGACAAAAGTATCCTTTATTTCGGAATTTTCGAGTCTTATTTAATTACGCAAATGACTCTGGTTTATTGCCCCCGTAATAAACCCTCTTCTTTCCAGAAGACACTTTACCACTTATTATGTTATAGTTTTGAAAAGTTTTCTTGTATTACTGAGGAAAAATGAGGTAGACGTTTTTTTTCGTAAGTAAAGTGAATGCCTTCGTGAAAATGTTTCATCTGACACGGATAAACCGCTATAGTGCAGTAATGATGTCAAACACACTGTGGAATTAATGAGCATGGAGGCTTTGCCAGAACTTGGCCATTTGTACACTGTCCCCATTAACATGCGAAAACAAAATGTACTGCTCTGATTCAAGTTACGTAACCAGGTGAGTTTGGAAAGGAGCAACCGGGCTAGCCTTCGCCAAACTCGTAGATGTTGTTGATTGACATCAGGCCACCGGACAGAAGAAGCGAGCAGAATTACATTCCTTGGTACGATGAAACCAGATAACCAACAAGCCTGATTAACGAGCCGACATTCGGAGATGTTTTTGGTAGCCCAGCTGTTACAGGTGCACTAAACAATGTAAAAAGTCTGCTTCTTTCCAAATTTAGTAATTGTTGAACACATCCACACAACTGTGGTGTTCTACCTTGCTTAACTTCGCAAGTCACACCCGTTCGTGTAAGGAATATTAATATAACGAAATACACTCACTTGCAAACCAATTTGGTTTTTCGGGAACCTCACCTGGAACCCAGATGAATCTCTCGTTTATGATGTTTTCAGCAACCTTATGAGTAGTGTATTACGGCCGTTGATATATTTTTGATCGAATTAATCATCTGTTTTAATGGCATAGTTTGCAACAGTATAACAGTCTTACTGTTCGAGTGACCGCCTTAAAGGCGCACCATGAAAACGTTGCGTTCCGTATCCGAGTTCAATTTGTTATTGTGCGCAACACCAGACACAATGGAATCTCGCTCATGTAGACCACTCATCCTCACCTCTATTTTATGGTTTCCGTGATCTTTTCTCCCGTTCACATGTAAACCCCAGGGACAAGAGAACCCTGCAGAATGTGAACATACCAATTAACCTTTTTCATGTTTTCTCACTGGTATCAGTAAGGTTTGCCTGTTGTCGGGTTCAAACACATTGATTTCGTTCGTTTACTGAACTGTGAAATGAAATGTTGAACTCTTATAGGTAATATAAAATATGTTGCACCCCTGTTTATGTTTGGGATAAAAGGTTTCCCTACCTGCTGCAAAGATTTCCTACATGCCTCACTACCACTCTAAATTTTGAAACCATCAAACTGCTACTAGCCCCACCCAATTAAATTATAAAATGCGAAAACAAACCATCTGAAGAGGAGTGATGTGCTTGCATGTCTCGCATGTTCTGCTTTCGTGTTGTGATCGGGGCTATTCTGGACACGTATCCGATCTGATAACATTCCACTGAACCAGTTAATCACTGAAATAAAATTCCCATACGGAATAAAATTTAACTGAGGCGAAAACATACACAAGCCAACAGAATTTTCAAACTTATGAACCCCGCCTACCATGCGGAGGAAAATCAATCACAAAACTGTAATCCTTAATTAGTATTCATGTTTCTGTTCACTTGTTCTGAGTTTGACGTGATAGCAATGAAAATGATGGTTTTTCGAATCCAGAGGAAGCTCAAAATGCTCATAACTTTTGGTGAACAAACCTATCAAACCTATCAAACGAATATTGTGCAGTAAGTGTAGTTACAATGCTCCGGTGGAAAATGGGACTTTTGGAAATGTTTGAGTGTATTTGGGCAGAATGAGGAATATGTAAACATTTATTCACGTTTTTAGACCGTACCTTTAGTTCATCCTTTTTATGCGCATTTTTTATTGGAGGAGTAATTTTGGGGACCCAAAAGAATTTGAAAAATTCTGACAAATACACTCAGTTACATATTGGCAAATCGGCTTTCACGGGGGAATCACCGGAATCCCAGCTGAATGCCTCGCTTATAATGCGCTCCTTTAACTGAATGTGCTGCATTAGATCGCCTCATGTTTCAGTTGATACGATATTCCACCATCGCAGTAATCCAAACCCGTTTCAGGGAAAGAGCTTCCAGAACTAATGACACTACCGAAATGACTTAGTTGCCGGCACGTTCTCCATACAAGTGGTCATAACTTTATCCTTAAACAGATTTTAAATATGATCGTACTCCAAGGATGTAGTGCAAGATGTAGGCATACAAGCGGACTATTATATGGTAGCCGAGCAAAAGCCTAGCGTCAGTTGTATCAACGAGCTGCCAACTTCGCGGCAGTTGGCTAAAATCAGCTGACCTTCAGCAAGCCGAAACCAAACCGTCGACATCGGATATCTTCCAGGGACAAGACACACAGCATAAGTTTGTTCTTCCTGTGCTCTCTAGCTACGGAAACCCAAAAAATTCTGCATTCCGAAAACAACTCGGGTACCCACCATCAGATTCGTACAATCCGGTTCATCTGCGAATCATTCTGTCGGGCTGAAGAGCACTTCTTCATAAATTTTTATGCACTTCTCTGCTTCAAAATTTCAACATCACAATTCTAATTATGCGACGCAATTGTGTACAACAAAAGTTTCCTTGTGGGTGTCATATTTTTCAGAAATCATTACGTCAGACATTAAGATGATTCGAATTCTCTATCTAAGTTTAACAGAAAATAATTTCACACAGCACATGACGCAAAGTTGATAAAATGCACCAACGTCAAGCTCCCAAGTCGCCTCTAACACCTTTTGAATTTGAACGATGGTCCTGAAAATCTCTGCAGGAAACCAAACTCCGAGTTCCAGATAAAGAGGAACTGGAGTGGCAACCTTGAATGTGTAACGTCTGTTTGCACCCAAAAGCCTCTGGTTCAGCCCGGGCTCGAACCGGGGACCTTCCGCGTGTGAGGCGGACGTGATAACCACTACACCACTGAACCACAATTACCCCTCTCGCACAGCGCAGCCGAATAAAATGAAACGTCAATCGCAATTGCTAGAAAGCGGTCATCTTGTGAGTCAATACACCACACACTATCCATCACTTCGATGCTTATGTTAGTAATATACACGGCCTTCTTTCTTTGACCTGGGATCTGTCCACGGTAGAAGGCTAGAGCCGGTAACCAAAAACGATTGTCACTCCTTTATTCAGAAGAAGATAAGGTCATTCCCCACTATAACCGCCGAGATATAGTAGCCCGATTTACCTCTTCAGCCATTTCAGAAATCAGCACAAAAGTGTGAAAGATGCTCAAAATGATACCCTATTAGTGAAACGGGTAATCATTCACCGGTTGCAAACAACACCTCCATGATAGCCAACTTATACTCACCAAGATTTGACGGTTACATACACCGCAGTCTCTAATTTCTAGTTAAACTTTTGGATGGGTACTGCTGCTTCCTCGGCTGGGACAACTGTGCAATCACCAGGATCGTCGTATCTTATGAACAGAGGATGAACTTGATGCTGAAAGGCTTCACTCAATTATGGCTAAAATGTCCCAAGGTTTCCTATTTCTCAAAATTCTGTATAGGTTCAAATAGCTAACTGTTCAGTTTTAGTTTTAAACATCGGATTTCAACCTCCTTAAATGAGAAAGTTCAGAGTTGCCCGAATGTGCTGAGTTAGTAGTGGAAGGCAATGACGTGGGACTAGTTGTACTCCCATGCAAGCTCTCTCTCTCCCTCTCTCTCTCTCTCTCTCTCTATATATGTTACGCATGCTCCTCACTAGTAGCCACTCTGATCAATCATAGGCATTAGGCGCGAGCAAAGTATTTCTACTACTATTCTATTCCACTGACCATTGTTAGTGACTACACCGATGTAACTGGACGTCCCCGTCCTTTCTGTAGCAGACAACCTTTATTTCCGTATCTCATTATCATGTTCACCAGGTTAGAAAAATCTTGGTTTATCAAAGCAAGGTCTTATAATCTGAATACTATACAACTAACCTATTGTTTTGTACACTTTGTAAGACATTTACCCAGCCTGTGTCTTTGAGGGTGTCTTGAGGAGATCAGGTATTTGCGACCAGAATGCGTATAATAGAATAAATCAAGTTGACAATCTGTGGGTCATGTGACGCTTAACATTACGGTGGGCGTGATCGTAACCAACAACAGGATAAATGTGGTTCATACAACCGTGAAGCAACGTGTGTGATGGATAGAGATTCTACTTCTTCTGAGGAGAATTTTGTAGTAGTCAGTGTTTTTTTGTGTATTTTGTCCTCAGTGTTGCGTTCCGATTCCTCTTTGACGTCATAATACATGAAAGCTCAGAGGTCGCCTTTTTCGACCTGTTCGTCGTTAAGAGGAGGCTTTACCCCACGAACAGATTTAAACTGTTCTGTATTAAGATGGGTCACTCAGGTCTAGTTCAAAATGACTAGAGGAATGCGTTAGCGTTTGGTACGGGTTTGTCGCGGATGTGATTCTTTTAATTGTTTTGTGTTGTTTCTCGTAAGTCCACCCGAGTTCCAGGAGGTCTACGCTCAATTCTGTTGCAATATAATATTGCTGATGCAATTCTCTCGGTCACGCCTAGGAAAGACCTTGCAATCCCGCTTTCGCAGCCGTGTTGGTTGTACGCGTATGCATGTAGACATTACTTTCTTAACTCGGGGGAGACGCGGAAAATAAATGTCCAGGAACCTTCAAAAGGAAGTTATTCACCTGCTAAATGACTTCACATCCCCTTTGACTACCACAATTTCCTCCTAATGACACTAAAATTGTGCTTTTATATGAGTCGTTGTTGCAATGTAGGTAATAATATAATGGGTGTTGTGCGTGCAGGCGAGTAGGTATTATTTAATGCTATCGTACTTTGTGACTTGCAGCTCATCCACTTTGGCTCTGTTCTGCACCTCCAGATCACTTTTCAGTGACTAAGGCATTTGACTGTTTTTACTGTGATTCCTTCCCGCTAGTGTTTCATTCATTTGGTTCATAATTTACGTTACAAGTTGGTTTGAGTTGAGCAGTTGCGCTTACAAAGATGCACAGGAGAAATTCGGGGATGTGAACTCTAAAACTTTAAAAACGAATTATCCACTTTTCTCATGTTCGAAGACCGGATTCACTAAAAGACTGATATAGTTTCAGTAAATCTTCCTCATTTCTCCCTTTGTACTCAACTGAACACATCTCGATTCTCAGGCACTGCACAAGTTTGAGTTTGATTAAAATGCGCCGATGGACCCTTTTTTATCCTGAGGATGTATTTTATGAACCAGCCCTAATTGCCCATCGGAAAGCTATGTAATTCAAATGAATTTTTAGTAGAAAAGAAAACTGTACATAGAACAGACAGTCCATTCTGAAAGCCTGACCTACCACAAACCAAATCGGTCAGGATGTTAGTAAAGTTGCAACCCTGTTCATCCATCAAACACATTTAGACTGTTGGGAGGGTGGGGAGATTTCGGAATTTTAATAGCAATTTTGTTCTGTACGTGAAACGAATTTATGCGCTCTAGCTTTTCAGCATAGACTGGCTTCACGTACAGGGCAGAGTCTCCATTCAGAGTAATGTTTAGTCTGTTTCTTGACCACCCACAGCAGCTTTCAGTAAATCAACATCATTCCATAATGTGTTTACTTATATTAAACAAACACCGAGGAGCGAAATTTTACCAGCACTTTTTGATGCGTGTGGGGCCTATTTTTCACTAACATACAGCGGCATAAATGAGGATAAAGCATAAGTATACTATGCAAAGTCTATACCTCCAACACGTTCCAGAAAGCATCTTTTGTGCAATCTTCAAATTCACCATCCAAAACAATTCCCAAACGGGCAGAATGGCACAAAGACAGCCGGCTTGTATGAAAGATCCAGTCCCCCCTGTGAGTGGTATACTTCTACAAAGGAGGCTGTCCTTTTGTGGTTGCACTCATACTTTGCAAAATTATAAGCTAAGTGGATTCAAATCAGGCAACAGAAAAGATACCTTTGGCCTGCTGCAAGAAGAAACTGCTGTGTAAGTGAGAACCGGAGGATTCGGCAGTCGTATTTCGAACATAGCTTTGCTGCCGCGTGCATTTCATGATAAAATCGTTTTCTGAATAGACAGAGAGCTGCTACGACACACTGTGTAGCCCGAAATGTCTTGGAGTATCCAATCTTATGCGATCCAGTCACAATGACTTCACCTTCCAAAGTCGAGTCACGGAGGCTACAAGTAAAGGGACATTTCAGTCTCAAACGACGGAACTGGCACATCCTGTGGACGTATGCACAACATCACAGTCCACGATGCATTTGCACTGAATACCTTTGGGATTCTTGCTTGAGTGTCGTTTCATAATGTTTTATTTGTTCGTTCATATAGGTCCTCGTGGTAGTGAAAATATGACTGTCTCAATTAAACATTGCGCAATAGCCGGCAATTTTGCTGGAACAAACTTTTGCTTGATTTTATTGATAAGTGAAGCCACTATAAACACAATGCTATATAATTCTCTTACAACACTTTCTAGCACTTTTCTACCGCTTTCAAGGGCAAATAAATAGAGCTACGCTGGAATTCCAAAGATTAAGGCTTATTTTCATCTAGCTAGGGGAGACGGAAAGTTCACGTACGCTGAGTGCACACCGGGTAGAGTGCAACTCAAATTTGTCTAGGTAATCCTAGTGTCCTGGCCATTGTATAGCGTAGTACAGCTTCTCATAGTTGAACCTAATTTCCCATAACGCGGAAATTACCAACAAACAAGCATGCTCCAAGCTGTCCCCAAGATGAATTTGTCTTCTACGCAGGATACCCTCTTTTCAGAATACCATACAGTAGATGATAAATACTGCCTGTGTGTGTCTTGGAGAAAATCACGGCATTAACAAGCAAGAAAATCAGTCGATCCTGTGCATGGATTCATCCGAATTTCACAAAGGTAAACTGTCCAACACCTGACATCTTACTGTGAAACACTAATTTCTGTGCTAAGAAACGTTTAGGCAATTGCTCTTAATATAGCTGGATATAACTTCCTTGTACAGGCTGATGACAGCGTGAGAGCTTTACACTTCTCTGTTTGGCACACTGGTTTAGTCTCTTATGTGGCTACACCCATAAACTCAATGAATATCACCAAGTTATACATATTTAAAGCAATGAGACAGAAAGCAAAAACGTACAATAAACTCTGTGGTATTAGACGCAGCTTATTCTAACATACAAGAGTTCCTGTTGGACTATAAATACATATCATCAAACACCGTTTCTGAGCAAATGGGATATGCTACGTGTGAATTGGCGGGTACTTTTGCACGATTATGCGCATCTTCTGCATCGAATAACGGAAAAAGTTTACCCTACTAAGACCGCGCTCCTCAGTAGGAAGTTCACTTTGTAGATATCTTGATTGTTGTCGAATATTCGAATCTGCAAGGCATAATCCCCGCAATTCAGCGAAAATGGTTGGACGAAATGGCATCATCTTGCTGTATCAGGTATAAATTAAGCAAACTGCATTTTCCTCAGGTTCCTAGGACTGAGTGACGACAATATAAAAAATTTGGTACAAAGGGCAGCGCAGCTAACGTCCTAAGTGAGAACGAAGGTGGAATGCCTAAGGATGTCTAAGGGATTGTTACAGCCATTCTGGTTTTTTTGTGCCCTTATTTGCACCTACTTTATTTGGTGTTTGACAGATTTATTGTGCATTCACAACAATCCACCTTAATGCTCGTCATACGTAACAGTCACCTTTTGGATTGAGAAATTGGCTGAATTTGATCGGAAACATGGCTTTTTACTTTATCTACGTGGTCTTCATATTCTCAGACGAGCCCTTCAACAGGAATTTATCTAAACGCCATTGCGACAATGTTACACTTGACCGTCACAGGTTTGATCATAAACATCACCACGGACATCATCAGTGTCACCCTCCCGAAAATGTCAGTCCTCGAAAACTCAGACATTTGAAGCAACAAAAAACACAGAACACCAGAGTTTGGCGCGTTAGAAGCCTCGTTTTAGAGAACACTCACAAAATCCTCAAGGCAGTTACAGTCTTCTAGAGAGACTCAACAACCGGCCTTGTTATAGCTGGACTAATTAATGGAAGCCATAAAGTACGGCAGAAAAAAGCTATCCCTCATTGTATTCATTATATAACTGTGTATTGGAAATTATGTGTCATGTCTAATCAGACGGAATCGGCAATTATGTCGTTTGAGAAGAGCCGGAAACCCATCTGACGAGGGGAAGGTGAGATAAGAAATCCAGTACATGAATTCTTGACACTGATCGTATGTGACATGTAGCGATTTAAGGGACCTCAAAAAAGTGACGTCTAAGGACGGCGCAGTAATGTGTTGTGAAGCCTGTAAACCAGCAGCTTGTGAGCAAATTATTACAGCCTGTGAACCTGAGAATACTGTAGACGTTATCGATGTCCATTTGCACACTGCCAGACGAGAAAAACTGCAGTTGCGTTTGAGGGCAGCTGGTCGTAGTTTAAAGGCCCGACGGCTAAGCATGCATAAATTAAATTTTGCCGGAAGTGATGTTGACAGATGTCGAATTTTTAAATTTTTCTGGAGGACGCCAACGGTTCGTTTGGTTCTCTGAAGCTAGCTGCTGATGTCTTAATCATTTTGGAATCCGGTCCTACTCGTTGGACAAAAAATCCATCATCCTCGATTTCACAAATCAGCTGCTCGAGCACCAGGAAAGTGTGAACACAATGGTCTGTCGATTCCTCCTTCTGATGATTCAGTAAGAGAGTTGGTGAATGAAATGTCTGACGAGATTCAGGAAAAAAACTTGATCCGTCATGTCGACTGAATACAGTAGACCAGAAAGGATTATTTCAACACATTGCACAATAGCTCATGGTCGAAGGTCGTCTCAGTTTGATCTGCAGGCAAATACACAAACTCGGCGAAGAACTATACCGCTGATAATTCCAGATACCCAATACCCATCAACTTGTTTGTATTAAGTTCGGGAACAAATAAGCCTGAGTCGCAGATTAGTTGCGTCAGAGCTGTCACTCAAATTATGTGGAAATCGAGCTTCCGCAACACTGATTCGCTGCACACAAAAGTTTGCCACAGTGGGTAGTATCGTAAAAAAACTCCGTGCTCAGTAAAATCGGGTGAATGCAAAGGACACGAAAGACGAAATTATTGCTTCTACTCTCCTGGGGGTTTACACAATTTCCTCATTCTTTGTCACGTTTCGTGCATCCTCCATCAAATGGCGCGCTGATGCAGAACCATATGGAGATTGGACTGCGTCTTGCTTGATCAGTTCAATCAGGCACTGGAACCCGAACAGAATACTCCGACAACTTAATAGAAAGTTTATGGAATTTGTGGTCTGCTTGCACCAATATGTCCAAAAATATCTAAAAACGTAATAAAATCCACAAATCTCTACAAATTTAGACGAATTTACCGTCGATTTGTTTTACCAGCTTTTAAATTGTTGGTATTTAGAAAGGTCGGTGGGCCAACAGGAATCAGCTTAACAGGTAATGGATAGGATACCGCAGAATAGAGACGGGTAGTACGATTCTGACATAAAATAAAGGTTGCAAAATCGCATTAAAATTTAAGGATAATTGAACTGATTGAGAACAATGGTGCACGATGAAATTATCTGTACAAGACCATATTCTATTTCCCATTAAATCACAGCAGCAGGGCTGGCGGTTTTGAGGTCCGAGCGTTTATGTTGCATCTATTCTGACAACTTGAAATACCCCTTGAGACCTCATAAGTTAAAGAACTCAAATGAGTTCAGCTTGAGTATTTCTATTCTGATTGAGGTCTTGTTGCACGACTCGACTCTTCTATCAAATATTCCAACTTCTTAGAAAACCTTATGTTCCAGCACTAGCATAGCGAGTTCTATTTGGGGGTAACTTAGTTGAGGACAAAAGCGAACAGTTAAGGTCTACATCATAGTTATTCGAATTCCTCAGACGGCATTGTCTAAATGCGGCACAGGTAACTTACCGTTTAACCGGCCACTTGAGCGGGGGTGAAGCTGGCGCATCTGGCACGGGGATGAGCCGAGGTACCACTGGCCACTTTGCAGTCGTAGAAGTGGGATGATTCACAAGTGGAGGACCTGTGGACCCAAGTGGACCGAATACCCGAACAGCTTGCCACCATGAAGACAGAGTTGCGGAGGCACGTTCGAACCAGCGGGCGATACAACTGTGGCATGCCCGGCCACTGGAAGAATCAGTGTCGCCCTACCCGGCCACCAGTTGGTAAAGACTCTTTGGATTACCCAGGTGGGTTGCGATTAGTGCTGTGACAAGCTAATTAGCAGGCCATTATTGAGATAGACGGAAAGAAAAAGCTGTACTTAATCGATACAGGAGCAGGGGTGTCACCGAGCCATAGAAGGAATGAAGATGAATGCAAACCGTGCAGTAGATGGATACCGACTGGAAATTGACGGAATATCATTGCAATCAATGTACCTAGGAAACCGGTCGGTGCAGCACGATTTTGTGATCAGCTCAGCCATAAAGGAGACAACACTGTGGGCAGATTGCCTCAAGAGCGCAGAATCCGTGGTCGAACTAAAGTGGGGCAAACCGACGACAAAGTATGGCTCAGTCAACCTTGAACGTTACCCAAGAACTGCAGTGAGCGAACTGCATGTCCGAAAGCTTCAGTAATGCTGTGTTCTGTGAGTACATTCTGTGGTCGAGGAGTACTCCAAACTGTTAACAGACGGCGAAGATCCGTTTGGCTTAAGGCCCCCGTCGGCTACTACTACTCTATCTGGAGGAGGTCCATAAACAGTTTCAATAGACGTTGGAAAATGGCACAGGGGAAGAAGCCAAAATTGCGTACAACACCTTGGTTGTGTTTGTGAAGAAGATGAATGGGAAATACCGATTTTGTGGGGAATTCCGGCATTTGAATCAACTGAAGGTAAGTTGGGTTGTAGCTGACCCTTCGGCTGCGGAGATTTTCGATTTCCTCCAGCAATCCCGATATTTCACAGTGTTCGACTAACCTTCCGGATACTGGCAACTAGCTATCAATTCAGAGGACCGCGAGAAGACGGCGTTCACGGTTGGGGACACCCAATATCAATTTAGACGAATGTTGTTTAGTTTGTCGGAGGCGCCATTTACTTTTCGGAGTTTGATGCTTCGTTTAATGAAGGGATTGCAGAATGTTACCTTGCACGCAGACGATAGCATTGTGTATAGCAATTCGGAAACAGAAAGCCGTACTGACATGCATTTGAGAAGTTGGCCTGCGGACGAGGGAAACCAAGACGCAGCTCGATCAAATTTCGATGACACTGCTCGGGCATAAATTGGGTCAAGGATAGGTTAGCCCACTGCTTGAAAATCTGGAAAAGATCTAGGACTGTGCAGTCCTTGATTCCAAGCGATAGTTATGGGAGTTTCTTGGACGAGCAGCAGGATTCGGCCGGTTTGTCAAGGATTTTAACACGACTGATTCTCTACTATACCACCAATTGCGTCGAAATCGGAAGTTATGATGGACAAGGGAAGCGCGAGACCTCGAAAGTGTCAAAGCGTGGATGCTGGATCTGCAACTGAACCTCAAACTGTTCAGGGTCGTGGAGATGTTTACTGTTGCATCGGACGCTAATGAATGGTGTATCGGTGCAGCCCGAAAGCAGAGGGATGGTCATTGAATATGCCAGTCCGGTCTTGAATAATGATGAGCAGAAGTAGTCAACCACTGAGAACGCATGTTTAGCGATCGTCTGGACCCTGAATAAGTGGAGGCCATACTTACTGGGACCATGGTTTAACAGGTCACAAACCTCTGGAATGGGTTAGGACTACAAGAGGTTCTCTCGGAATGCTGGCGCGCTGGGCGCTC
Organism: Opisthorchis felineus; assembly: GCA_004794785.1. Lineage (NCBI taxonomy): Eukaryota > Metazoa > Platyhelminthes > Trematoda > Opisthorchiida > Opisthorchiidae > Opisthorchis > Opisthorchis felineus. The sequence continues at coordinate 185,813 of SJOL01006458.1, read as the reverse complement.
CGGTTACAAGAGTACGACTACGTGACCCGGTGCTTGCCGTGGAAGAACCACCAGGCCGATCAGCTATCAAGATCAGAGGCTGGAAGTAAGGCTCCAAAGATCATGATTGCCGCCAGTAGCCTCGTCGTCGAACTGACTCCCAGAAGCTTGGTGCAACTACAGCGCCAGGATCTCATACTACGAAAGGTTGCAGCTGCCTTATGTGACGGAAGAGGCATTGAGAACGCGGAGGGGGACACAGAATTGAACACATTCCTGGAGCACTTCGAAAGGCTGGAGGGCCAAATATTCGGATGTCGTACTGACCGTGATGCCTCTCGTCATGATGCGGAAGCTAATCATCGAATGCCACGACATGCCAGACAATGGGTGTATCAAGACGTACAAATTACCTCGACAAAGGGTCTACTGACCAGTCGTGAGCAGTGAGGTAGTGGATTGCGTGAAGGACTGTTAGCTCTACCATTTGATGAAACGGGGTACAACCGGGGCAACTCACCCCATGGAACCTATTCCTGTATCATAGTTCGGGGAGTTATGGTGCGTGGACGTCCAGTGACAGCCAGAGGTAATAATGTGTCGTAATAATGGCATAACACCTGTCGAGGTGGGTCGAGGCGGCAACGGGCGACGATGATCAAAGGATTGGTAATGCATCACATCATAGCCAAACACGGAGTAACAAAAATAACCCTAACGGATCAGGGGCCATGCTTCGAGAGTGAAGAGTTCAGGAGCTGCTTGCAAAAGTTGGGTATCAGGGGGCTAAGAATGGTACCCTAACATCCGCAAACAAACGACCTAACCAAAAGCGATAATCGAACGATTAAGGATTGGCTGGTAGCCAAAGGAGGTGAATGGAAAGTGAAGCTGCCGATGGTATCGTTAGCATATCGTGCGTCGATCCAGTCGGCGTCACACAAGTCCCGATTCATGTTGATTTACGGCCGACATCCACGCCATCCAATCGATCGAGAAATTGGGTCGTGGCCGACAACCCGCCTGACTCCGGAGGATCCAGGATGGAAAAGGAACAGACCTCGAGAAAACTTGACCACCGTTCAGGAAAGGACTAGGCAGAAAACGGCAGATCGGAAGTCACGACCATTCCCCGTAGGCGCGAATCTCAAATGAAAGAGCGTCAGATTCCTGGGGGGAGCGGACTAGGGATGCCGGAGTTTGGCAGTCCGTGGACCGGCCCGTTTATCGTTACCGATAGTCAAGGAGACGTTTATACATTTCAGAACAGTCGATGGTCGAAAATACTGAACGGTGCCCAGCTTCGAATGTGGCAAGATATACCCGAAGAGCTGCCGAATAGACTAGCTGCTGAGGCCAGCCTAACTGAGACGATTGAAGCATAGGTGGCATGCACGCGATCTTTGAAAGGGGAAGTTGGTAACGGTGTATCCTACGCATGAAGCATGTAACTAGTCTATTGTCCTGTGTCCAGGCTCCGCCCCATTATCTGAAGGAATTTGAGGGTTACTACGAGAATTATGGGAGCGCTTTGCAGTGTTGGTTTATAGCTGTTTACTATTCAAAGGACGTCCAGTAACGTTCACTTTTCGAAAACTCTGTGATGATGAGATGTTTAATTTTGTGTCTACTAGCTTATAACTGCTTGGTTCGCTTTTGCTAATGAATAACTTTGCAGCGAAATGTTTTCTTCCTTTCACTGGTAGCACGCGGATGAATCGTGACAAATATGAAAGCCGCTTTGCTAGCAGCATTCAGTGCTGCCGTGAGACTTCTGAGGTATGATCAGATGATCACCTGATCCTGACTGATGCTGGGAAAGCACGCAGATCCCTCCAAAGCCAGATATTGAAAAACCTAAGGAAAGACCAAGAGCTCAGATGGAAGTCGAAAGCAGAAGAGATGGAGAATATTTTTACTACCGGAAACAGACGTGCCTTACACCAGTTGATACGACTGAATGGTCACAGGAAATCAACGGTAAGTGAATTGGTAAGTGAAAAAGACGGCTCATTATTTCACTCGCAAATAAATCGCTTGGGAAGATGGGCCGAACACTTCAAAGGACAACTTAACTGGCCTCCCGCAAAACGGCCTTTGGAGACAGTATATACTAGCGACTGGAATGTAAACATCAGTGGCCCGTCAGAATAGGAAATAAGATATATAGGACACGTGAGAAGGTACCAGGACCGGACGTTTTGTGTCCAGCTCTATCCAAAGAAGACGGAGGATCCCCATCTAGCAAACCCATTGATGGGAAAATAGATGAGGGGCAAGTGACTCCAGAATGCGGCTTATAAATGGTTATTCCTATCTTCGAAAGGAGTACACGGGCGCTGCCTGAAAACCACCGTGGTATTAGCCTCGCGCAGTGACTTCAGAGGTGCCCGCTGGTCTCATCGTCCGAAGACTGAACGAACATGAGGAGAGACAGATCCGTGAAAATCAAGATGGGTTCCATCCTGCAAGAGGATGGAACCATCACATTTTCACACTTCGTCAGATTCGGGAACAGCGACATTGGTTGCAGGGCCCAACGGTTGTTTTCATCCTTGACTTGGAAGCTGCTTTTGACTATGTGGACCGTCAGGCACTATGACAGTGTCTATGGAGCAAAGGTATCCCACATAAATTCTTGACTCTCTTATGTTGTATGACAACACCCACGGGTGCGTGAAGGTCTGTGAGGAGCTGTCAGCCGATTTCACTGCATCAAGCGGTGCCAGACAAGTGTCAGACAAGGTCCTCTTTCACCCTTACTCTCCAAAGTCGTCATTAATATGAGCATGGAAGACTCAATCAGACTCTAATGCCTGTTGAATCGAAATAATCTCAGGGCGTTCGCTCACAGAAATCGTGTATGCAGAAGACAGTACTCTTCCTGGATCTTATAACATTGTACTGTAGACAACATTAAGTAATCTAAAAATTCTGCCTCTCGGTTTGCCACGCGCCTAACGTCTGTGAAGTGGAAAGTGCTGCTGCAAGATTGGCTGGGCTCAAAACTTAATCTCATGCTTGCGAATGAGTCGACTGTGGTAGCAGATAAGTCTGTCGACCCGGATGGCTGTATCAATCTCGGTGGAGATGGATATTCCCCTCTAAATGGGCAGGCCGGAGCAGCTTTCGGAAGTCGGTATCACCTGTGGTGCAGGCGTGATATCAGTTTACCTGTTAGTGGTCGAGGTTACAATGTTGTGGTGCGCTCCATATTGTTGCACCAGTCAGAAACCTGGCCACTGCTCGGTGGGGATGTCAAATGACGTCCGGTATTTGACCATCAATGTCTGCGGATCATTGCCCAAGTCCGGTGGGAACACCAGGTTCACTAATGCTGAAATAGGTCGGATGGTTTTCGGAAGAAATAACCCACCCAACATAGATGAACTGATCACACTCCATAGGTTGTATTTACTTAGTCACGTGCTCCGTGTTCACTTTCAACTCTAGTTCTCATGCACGTACACTGTGAGGGAGGCTAAATCGGTCAATTGTTTCTCTGTCATAGTTCATTTAAGACCATCTGGTTTAAGCGCACATCTTTCCGGAATTTCTTTCGTTTGTCTCATCAAGCCGTGTGCAAAAAGATGTGAAAAGCTATTAAAAACACTAGGTTGACCTGATAATTTATCTCTCTTTCAATTGATGACGTCTACTTTCCTTGATTGCCTTCCGTAAAACACTTGTGAAGAGAAAAATAATAATTCCATTTGGAAGGATAGTACGCACATCCTCGGTTTGGGTGAAAAAATTCCACGATGTTGCTAGAATATAAAAGAGACGCGTTGCAATAAAAATCGAACAGAAATGTTAATGGGCAATATCTTCGCTAATACGTAGGGGGTTCGGAAACCACAGAACCCTATCAATCGCTGCATTCTCTTGGAATATGGAGATTACTGAGAGCCAAGTATTTCACTCTGCTTTTGAATATCAGCTGAGTTGCAGTGATTTGAAACCATCAGCGATGGGGAGCTGTGGGTGCTTTGGGACGATAATCGCAGTGGAGAGATTGGAGTCTCAAAAAACAAGATATCGGCTTCCATTGTGCTTACTCAGAAGGAGCTACCTAAGTAGCAACAAGCGTCTTTTCAACCAGGTTGGGGACGGATTGACTGCATAATCATATTAAATCAAACACCCGAATAGCGCCAAGTATACCGCCGACCAACAGCTACCGTTTGCGGTGACTTCAAATAAGCCATTAACTTTTGGCGAGAGTGATATTGCTGCATGCTTGAATGAACATGGGTGCCTCGAAACTCCGTCATTAAGCTTCCACCCTTGCCACGTTTTTAGCTCCAGTCTGTCGTTAAGAGAACCAAAAACCATCACAATCAGGAGATTTACCTGGATTCATTTCAGTCTCCTGTCAAAACCAAATGCGTGTGCAAATGAGAATGTTTGCCAAAGCTAAAGATCCCGCATTCCAGCGGGCTGAAAATCCTGCTTTTTAAGCAGCACCTGGAGGGCGATCATTATCGGACATGTATACTGTGGACGACATCATTTTGTTATCCGACAACTGTCGGCTGAAAGTAGCTGAAATGATCCCTTGTTTCCTCACGCATGTAGCACCGTCAAATTGTAAACTCTAGCTCCGAGGATTTCACTCCTGTATAGCACCCTTAAAACTGCAAGTTGCAGAACTTGATATTTTTGACCGGTTTACCTAAACTGGTAGCGGCAAAATCCGTCATTTTACTACCGCGTGTAAAGCCAGTATATGGATTAGCCAAGCGCGAGCAACAGATTTTAGGTTTCTGTAGGCATGGCTTAAAAAAACGAACTGTGCAGAAGCTGAATGACAGTATACGATGAGCCATTTCAAAGGTAGTCCTATTTTATGGCTACGAAACTTGGAGTTTCAGAACCGAACACCTCAGGGCCATCGAACACTTGAAAACCAGTGTCCCCGTAGCACAATAGCTATCAGGTGATTGAAGTGCAGTGATTGCTAGGCTAGCGTTTGAACCGGATGAACTGGTATGAAGTGGATCATCGTAATAAAAACTAAAGCCTATCAGGCTAATATTATGTTTGGGACATACAGTAAGAATGCCTAACCAGCGATTGCCAAAAAGAGCTGTTTTTCATTTTGAAACCATGCTTGTGAAAGATTCAAAAAGCATAGGCCATTACATGGTTTTTAGCTGCAGTCAATGTAGGCTGTGTGGTGTCCTTGTGCTCTCCTTTGGGACTCACATGATTTTAATTCTAATTACCCGTGGTAAAGAACCTGCACGAAATGACACTTAGATGGTCCCAGGGATTGCCATCCTGTCATTTTCCAGTCGGATCGCCCATCTAAATCTCGTCTGCTTTTGTATGTCAGAGACGTTAGATAAATCCTAGCAATGGCAACTTATTGCAATATTGTGCTCAGATCCGTTTATCTTTTGCCGTTCCAAGGTGTAAGTGCATTTTTCCTGATCATCGTTCTTTGGGGCACACAACTTTTTCTCTAATTTCCCGTCTCTCTTACTTTCAATTTTTTTTCTGATGGTCGCATGACAGTAGGGCATCAGTATTAGCCACTCGTGTGTCACCGCTTCGTTGCTGGTACGTACGTGCTGCTGGACGTACGTCATGCACACAAGGGACAAACACCAGCTCCCGGTTCGCATCACAGTGCACTAATTTTAGGGCTAAGTTGACGAAACTCAAAGTCTTTTGCAATTAATGATGATAGATTCATTCGCCTCCAGCTGAACACTGCCTCCAGCGTCATGCTAATTTACAGCTGAACTTGAACACTTTTTAGAAGACCAGCCGTAATGGAAATGAATCAAGCCGTTGCAATATGTTAAATGGTCTTCCGCAAATATTTGATAAGTCTGACTGTGCATTTTAAAGTTATTACAGAGAACGGTATCTGGTATCCATTTACACAGCCTGAATGTCGTTTTTTAAACGACATACCCCTAAAAAGGTCACAGAATGCCCTAAACAGCTGTCCATTGCAGCAAAGTTACAATTCAAAGGAGGGCGAATTGTTTCACTAAGGGTTTTTGAGAGGCTCTCTGGAGCATCCTACGGACTAAGGGCAAAACAAGTCTGTTCTGCCAGCCCCAGCACAGTCACTATCTACATCAGAGTATATACCATAAGTACCAAGGGTGACAAATAATTCACAAGCTTCGTAAACTGTCCTTGGGAAATGCAAGTCAACATCTGGATACATGATGGGAATCTCTTAAATAAATGGGTGATTGCGGCTACCTCCTGACTAACTGCTCGTAAACCAGGTCACTGATCAACCGCTTGTTGCCAAATGCGGGTTTGACTCTTCCTTGTTTGATGTCCATAAGCTTCGCATCGCTGATGATTCCCAACAGCAGTGAAACAGCTGAACAGTGCTCCTCGGCTTTTCGGTATAGACTAGCTCCTTTTGCAGCATGAGATATTGATGGAAAACAAACTAGTGGAAGGTTGAGAGTTTCGGCGACAATCGTCCGGACAGCGCTACATGTAGCTGGTGGCATAGAAAGCACGCAGTTTTGGTAACCAGTGAAACCAAGGGAAAAAGGCCGCACGTGTTTAACCAGTTAAAAGGCACTGAATGACAGATTATGCAAGTCGATTGGGCGTGTTCTGTTCTTGGCTGGCAAGTATCCCTACTTAGTCAAACATTCATCCCATATGTTTTCATATTTTGTGCTTGTTTAGCTGAAAACACAGCAAGCTTAGGAATTTGTCTTTTGACTTGTTGAATATCGCCAGCTTATCCCACAGGTCACACTAAATGCAAGTCCAAAACTTGGGGAATCATCGAACCGCATCAGTAGAACCGCGAGCTGAAAAGGCACTTTTCATTGGTGATAAACTGTGCAATCTGAATGGTTCAAGTGATCGAGTTCGTCAGTGAAATTCAAACTTTTCAACCTCAAAACGAGCGTATCCCCATAGTTTCTGATGTTATTCCTAGTGCAGATAAATATTTTCAGATTGTATGAAATCAGAATATTATATGTGATTCTTAACCTATGGGTTAACTTTCTTCAGTATTTTGTAAAAAGGAAATGATCCATATGATCTGATCAAAGAGATTATTCTTTTGTGTCGGGGTGATCAAACGGATGTCACAAGAGTGGTAATATATGGAAAGCCTACCGATGAGCCTCAAGCGCAAATGAAAATACGACTTCAGTAATTGAGTTTAGGACGGCATTTAGGGATCTGCCCAATGGACAACAAGGATGAAACGTTCTGTTTCAGTGACAAGTAATGAAGGAGGAAACAAATCCTGGAGAATAGTGATTTTCCGCATAGATCTTCATTTTAGGACTTGGCAACTTAATGTTTACAGTCTTGTTGGTATACCAAATAAAATGAATCAGTCAGCAACAAATGCATTCTCTGAACTTTTCTGAAAAATTTAAGGTTTCAGATTGTGCGGCAGGCACCTTGGAAATGATCTGAGAACTCTATGTGGAATTCACCGAGAGGTCGCCATGTTTGAATCTCTAGGAAAATGGATCCTCATCTATTCTCACTTTTTCAGTAGTATGCAAATCTTCCAAGCTATTCGCTCATCTGCATACTGAGCAGATGTAAACAGCTTCTTCGGATATTCCACCAGATTTCATGTTGCGATGTTTGCCAAACGAATGTACAAAACCATGGACCCGCATAAGGTCTCATTAAGCATATTGTTCTGGTTCAAAGGGTTGAATATTCAAATGAGGTTTCTCAGCGTCATGCATGTAATTGCATGTCATCTCTATTGTTGGAAGAACCAGTGCATTTTTCTAACCCGAGATATTTAATTGGAGACATGCGACTAAGTCCACTCGTCTAATTTGCCGAGTCCTTTTTGGTTTTATTTGGCGAATTTTTTAAAAAGGAAACATTGTTGGTGCCCATGTGGCCGAAATTAGCAGAGAGCGACTATTCCATTTTTACATCAAGGCTTCCGTCGGCCAAGGTAGGACGTTACTAGGTGAAAAACAACCATCCAGAATCTTTTCCAATGAGTGGTCACTAAGATCATCTTGTTCAAAAGTAATGCGTGAAAGAATAGTTGAAATCAGTTCGACTGTCTGTTCATCCAATTCAGGGGGTTCCAGCAATAAACTCGATGATAATTTAGCAAGGTTTTCTTAAACGATGACCTGCTGATTGGTCCCAAAGTTTCTCTAATTGCTTGAGAAATTGATTTCCTACAACTAAACCAGAGTATTGTGATGTTTGGTGCAAAACCCATGCAGAGTCGAGAATATGTGAAGTTTCCGGTTAACAATAAATTCTCTTGGTGCGACCTTTCTTGAAGTTTTATGATAGCGTCAGCTGGCCTTGTTTTGGTAGAAACCGCTTACAAAAGCACCGTAAAAGCTCCTGTACCTCATTATATGCGTTCTTTAGTCATATTGATGCATAAACCACTGAGTTGAATTTTTGTTTTAGATATTTTAACCAACAAAAGCTCTCTACACCACAGTAGTTCGGATGTCAAATCATCGCACCGAGCTGATAGGTGAGAGTTGTAGGAGAAACTGTCGCTCGCAGCAATGAGAACACAAACGCGTTGGGCGTTCAAAGAACCCATTAGCAGAAGACCATATCTTGCACCAAAACAAGAGATGGAACGTTCATTTTAGCCACATCAAATCAACGAAACATTTACGGAATGCACGTACTATGCGTAATGGCATATTTACTCTATGTATACATAAGCTTGTCATGCAACAGGCGATAGAAACACGGTCGAAATGCCTTGTTATGAAATTTTTTTGAATGACTGTGATAGCGGGCCAAACAGGTGAGCTGAATGTGAACAGATGAGTGCAGGCTTCAACAGTTCATTTTTTGCTTCCGAATATACACAAAGTGAGCATCACAGCATCCGAAACATTGAAAGTCCGAATCAAATGTATGGCGGCTTTATGGGAACCTTGTTTACTGACCCCGCTACAAAATAGAGTTCAGTTTCCCAGAGGGCCCTACGGAATTATTGCTCCTGCGGAAATTTACTTTGGACACAGTTTTAAACATTCACTTCTGGAGGCCAGATTGGTGGATGGACTTTCAGGTTTGAAAAAAGAAATCTAGTAAATCTGAATGGGTTACTCTTTCACATAAAGTCTGTCTAGTGTGGCGTGCTGACTATCCGATCAGTTAGGTAGGTTAATGTTCTCTGATAGTTGAGTCCTGACGGGACGCGTCCAGACATGAAAAGTACATGCGAAGGTGACGACGCGTCGCCAAGGTCACCATCGGTGCCACACGTTCCGGAGCCGGGGCGTTGGGGGAGCGTATCAAGCACGGCTTAGCAACCATACAACCAGCTGAGTGCATGTGAAAGTAGTCACGGCAGGAACGTCGCCAGTGGCTGGGCCGAACGAACAAGCAAACGCCCTTTAGCTATCCTATTTATTTACGCACAGGCTCTGTATGTTTGTCCTGACAAGACAGCCGTGTTCCGGGTTCTCTGTCTTCTCCTTACTCTCAGTTCGGGCGTAACCAATAGACGGCCACCCACGAAACAACAGGTCTTCTCAATTTTGATGAAGAAATTAGAACCATTTCAGAAGTTTGAATAACAAAGCAGATGTCCAAAACGTTTCGACACATCCCATAAAATGAAATCAATACGTGTTTCACGTACCACAAGGACAACTTCTCAAGTGGATCGTGCTTCAAGTATCGTGCTTCACAAGATCGACTTCTCAAACGGACGGTCCGAAAGCAACCTTTTCAAAAATGTTGTTCCTTCTTGGAATGAACTAGTAAACATCAGTCGTAAAGGACTTGAAAATTCATTCAAATTTAAATGAAGATGGATGTTACCGTGTGCGATTTGTCTCAGTCTGCATGATACTCAAAATCCGTCAATTATGAGGTTTCCTCGAATGAAAGCTGTCAACCTTCAGCCACTAAACTAATACAAAGAACACAAAGCTTGATAATGGAAGAACTGGAGCGTGAAACAACAATTTGGCTGTAAAAGACTGGCGTGAAGTGTATTCGTGTCACATTACGGAATTACATGAATCCTAACTATGGAAAGTTTCAAATTCCATCAGTCTTGCTGTCCAGGGAATACCGAGTAAATAACTGAGCAGTTCAGCTACTAGGACAATAATTAATTATTTTGGCCGGAGGTTTATTTTTCGTATACCACGCAATCAAATAAGCGTTTATTTTTGGGCCCAAAAAAGTTTATTGCAATTGCGATGAACATGGTTCATGAACACGAACAACTGGCCTGGGGTAAAATAAGAGAAAAAGTTAATTATTGTGGCGTCTGCTTAAAAGGTGTCTGATCAAATGTTTCTCGAGAACTGGTTCATAGTCCAAACTGAGAGGTGGTCTTTCGATGGTCTCAAAATCTTCTAAAGTGTTCAAGCGACCAAAGAAGGGTAAGTTCTTCTGCCGGGTGATCTCTACCGAGAGCTGCCTGTCCAGAAGGACCAGCTGTGCTAATCTGTACACCGGCGCTGCTGCTTTACGTCGACCGTGTCAAGATAAGTGACCAAGTGGTAATTAGATTAGCTTCTGACACATATAATTTTGGTCCAACTTGGCACCCAGTTGGGAGGCCATAAACAGCGTTGGAATGTGAAGTCAATTGCTAATCGCTACGTGCCAAACGTCCTGACTGTTTTGCACCTGTTGATAAAAGCACGCGGTTGCTTCCAAATTCGTTTTGCTGTCCCAAGAAATTCCTTTTTTTGATATTACCTCGCTGTATGCTGACATTGCCACAGTGGCTAGCGATGTAATTAACGCATTTCAGTCATCAGCCAACAGCAGGTAAGGCTAAAAATCATGCCTTCGTCTCATCATGTTGAGGAATTTACCCACCACATGATATCAAAGCATTTTGGATTATAGGTTACAGTCCGCAAATTACTACAGCTCGATTCTTTTTGCTTTTCCTAACAACCCAAGCCAATGCAGGTGATGCCGTCAATCATTCACTGAAAAGTTAATGGGAGTTATCAAAAGTTCAGTTCTGTCCAGTGTGTGCCTGCACACTTGGGGCAAAGAGTTCGTGAAAGCTTGACCAACCGTTTTTTTTAATTTTCACATTACTGCTGGAAACAGAATTTGATTTTTGGATTTTCCGTTCACAACCTTAACAGACCAAACGCAACTGGACAAAACATTTTGCCACCTCACACTCCTCAACACCAGCCGTTTAACCCGAACAAATATCAAATTGGTGTGACTGATCCCCAGCTGAAAACAGCTTCGTGTTTGATAATCAGCCTATCGAACGGCGTAACTCATTCGTTCTCAGACCTCAGCGTACTTGTCTGATATTTATGATGTGTCGTTAACTTTTTATCACTTCTTTTGCACTGCCACAAATTGTTTTATGCTTACTTATGCTCACTTAACGTTCTGGAAATATACCCAAGTTTAGCCCTAGAGAATGTTTGAAGAGTGCTTTCGAATGCCGGATCATTGCTCTTCACTTCTTGCTTGGGAACAGAGTCTAGGTCAAATTTTATTTCACCGTCTATAAATAAAATGAAGTGTGAACCAAAAGGACTTCCTGTAGCAGTCGTTTGCGCATACTGTGAGCTTCTAAACTCAATTACGCTCCTCCGAGTTTCTTTTAGTTCTGCTGTAATTTGTCTCTATAAGACGGAGTCCAAATTCCAAAATAAATGCCAACTAACGTTATGTGGGTTTATTCATTTTACACGTGCCAGATGACTGAGAGACGTAACTGCTGAGGACAGTTGAGTGTTTCTTTCACAAGACTGTCATGGAACTTAACATTTTTCGCAAATGTTTCGGTACCGTTGGAAGTTATATCGGCGCTGCGTTTTAAGGAAACGGAGGGGCCAGAATTCTTCCCCGATAATGTTTTATATCAACCTGTTTATTACACATCTGCATCAGAGTCTCTAATGATTGTTAAATTTCGCAAAGGGAGTTAAGCTCCACATCACCTCTTTGCTTACAGTATTTAAGTTTTTCGTAGAGAGAACTGATTTATGCAGTTGTTGGTCTCTACGGGATTTTTAGAATTCACTCTCACGTCAAGTCTGAACAGTCTTGCACTGGCGCAATCATTCCGGTGAGTCCACCCCAAGGGGGGAAGCAGTGGGATTAATTTTCGATCTCAGCAGTGCATATCGTTGGCCGTGTTGAGGTTTGAAAGCGCAGACGTGACGTGAGAGACAAGCGTGTAACCACTACTCCACCAGCGCATGTTGAATACATCTGAATTTTCACGTCTGATAAGTCGAACATGTTCACGCTTGAGAAAGTTAACTGTTTAGCCGGGAGCCTCGAAAGACGACCCAATAATTACCCTGGATGTGTCGATCGATTGGCCCTGGTGTTAAAAGTTCCCACTCAGGCTGTGCCACTGACGACTTAAACCTAATGGACAATTTTTAGATTAGTTTTAGGTGCTTGCGGAGGATCTAAAAATTGAGGGAAGTTTTAAAACGTTGCATGTTTCATATATTTTATTTGTCGGGATTCAATACGTGGAAGATAGAATATATTCCTCGTTACTTTTCACTTTTTGGCCGGCGGACGTCACTCAAAAGATATTGCCATTTACTTTATTGTGTATTCTGCATCCCGGTTTTGGAAAATCCATGCATATAGTGCTACACACCAAAAACTGGTCTCCAGTTTGCTTCTACGCAATTTTCGACTTTTTAAGAAAACTACTTTAAAATAAAAATTCACCGCAGTTGACTATTTTATTGGCTTTTTCGTGCACGTGACCAGACAAGCGCGTAGTGCTCAAACCATCGTATTTTGGAGTGAATTCATTCCCAAGATGTTTTGCGGTTACAAACGCATTTTCACAGCTCTGTCGCTAGCAGCTACGTCCACTAGGTAACGTATCCATCCATAGATTACGGTTCAAACCTCCGTAGACACTTTCGCTTGGTATGTGTCGAAGAGCTGATGCAAAACGTAGAATTAGCAGTGAGGCAGATGTACTGTCTGTGTTGCTAACTTTGTTTTCTTTGCACCATAATAGAGCGTTTTTACTCTGCCTAATGCTGAGATTTGCAGTCATAATTAGTGCGCCATCAGAGGATCTCCTGCAATATGCCAAATGCAACATATCACCCAGATACCTAGAGAACGCTAGTACAACTGTGTAGGTAGAGGCACGGTTTTGAATGATTTCATGATTTGCTGTTGTTATACGCGTTGCCTGTTTACGGAAATACATGTCTGGTTTACTCAAAGCATATGATCTGTGTTTGCTCTCACTTTCATTTTTTCTTTTGCAATCTGCAAAATTTGTGCTCTTCAAGTTTGGCCTGGAAATTTTTTATTTATTTATTATTTGTTTGCCGTTTGTCAAGTGAACTGGAAGTCCGGATTTTAGGCTCAGTTAATTGTCACAAAATGGATTTTTCCCCCAACAAGTTAATGCCACGGTATGAAATGATTTCGAAAAACTTGGCAGTGGTGTCTCTCATGTGAACTACTAAGACATTGTGTGCCATAACCAGAGATTTGAAGCGTTCATATTTTACTCCAACGGAAAATCAGCAAAAGCGACTACCAAGCCAGGTAAGTTGAACAACGTAGATCGAAAGGGCTATTAGGAAGGTCAGATTCCTGAAACCAACCACTGAATGCCCGAAATCTACTGAAACCCTCAGCTCCACTAGATGCTGACGTCAGACAACGCCCCCTCAATATGCAGCGCGTCACAGCCTTATATCGAGCCACACAGTGTGGGTCAGCGTTGGACCAAGTTCAGACAGTGTCCCTTCAATAAATAGCTTTAGGCCGTTGTATTTTTGCACTCGCAAGCACTGACGCTCTCGCACTCGTTTGTTCGGAATAAAGCTGTTGTGTTTTCTTCTGTGATTCTTTTTCCGGCACTAGGCACTGGAGCGGGGTCAGCAGCAGATATATCAAAGGCCGACACTTAAAGATGACGTCACTGTCCCGTTGTTTGTTAAACCCTTGTTTGAAAATCAGATCGATGTTTGAAGCCGGAGTAGGAGAAAAATTCATCCTGTGGTTGCAGGCATTTGACCACATTGGGTGATCACAGCCTCGGCCAATCTGTCTTAAGCTTTGAAAGAAACAAACAAGCGAAACAAGAGTGAAACCGCCTTTAGAAAAATATGTCTGCTTACAGCCTACTGACTATGCCATAACGCAGATAGTAGAGTTATGACGAATAAAACTGCGGTTTGGTGGGTATGTATCACAAACGATCATAAACGATTCTCACTTTGTAGACAAAGGAGCTATTTTGAAATTTTGACCGTCAGTTCATCTTCAAGAAGCACCATACCAATATTTTATCCTCAGGAGAATCATGGATAGTGTTTATTTAAAAAAATCACCGAAGATTTTTGAAGCCATCAGCTTGACTGTTATATCGTTCGGCCGAGCTTTACTGATGAGCACATTTGTAAGATGAAGCGTCGCGACTTTATAGTTATGAATATAATGTCACATTATTTGGTGTTGAATAGATCTTTAAATGACGCTTTCCAAATAAAAATTTCTTGCGTTTCTGAATCCTCCGGAACTTCTTTTTATATCACTCACTTTCTAGAAGATGAAAGAAAAGATGCACCCAAAGCAGGTTCGATTTTGTCAGCAACGTGTTTTCGTTAATTCATTTTTCGAAGACAAGTTGCGGAGAGATTTCTGCTCATTATTTATTGCGTATTTTAAGCTGTTATCCGGCTTTCTGTATTTCTGAAACATGCTTGCTTTATATGTTCTCACAGGCTGTGAATTTTTCCCAAAGTTGACGTCTCTCGTTCTGCTACTACCACGCTGTCTAGAGTCGACTACAGTTTTGTATTTTGTTGAGCACTCAGTTTTTACGGGACTTTTGAAGTTCTAAATAACGGTACATGTTACCCATGGCTGTCACAAATTCGTTCGAGGTGATTACGATACGTAAGAACAAGAATCGACAAAAGCTTGGCAGTTTTCTCAGAAGCCGCCTTATTGCTCAACAAGTCATATGCTGTAGGCCTAGCTGCACAGTTTGTACAGTTATAGTTTAAGGCTGCTTAAAGGGAATGGTTTTTAAAGAAGCTGCAATTTTCTTGTGTTTTCAAACCCTGACAACTCAGGAATTCACATTGATGCGGTTACCAAGTAACGCTTATTACCACTGTATGGCGTAGCAAATGGCTGTCATGCTGTCATTTTAAAAAATGCTGTCTCGGACTGAACAAAATTTTCTGCTTGTCTGCTGATGTTAGAAGTTGGCATCTTTCCTGCACGTTTTAATATTGGTGCGAAAAATGAATTCAGCAACTGTTCTGAGGCATATGTTTCGCTACTAGCTTAGTTTGCCCAAAGCTGCGTGACTCGTGGAAATAAACGTTATTCGATTACAATGACATATATTTGTAGACAATCAGATAAAGCACATATGTATATGTATACGTATATACATACATATACTTGTGGTCTGCTGGCTTCCGAAAAATATATGCCACTCAGAGGGAGTTGATCTGTTCGACCCTGTTTCATAGTATGCAAACCACAAGTTACATTTTCGGACAAAAAGTTGCCGGCCGCCCGTACAGATGTTATTCCAAGTAAATAAGGTCACGCAAAGTTCTGCTGAGGGATATCAGCCATTCAAAGAATGATGCCATAACAACAGGCACTTGTCTCAGTTTCTTTTTATTCTAATTCATCTCTTGTTCAAAGTTTTTGTCGGGATATCATAGTAGTACCCTCCAGGGAGGTCAATGCCCCGCCATTTACATAAAGATAAATTGCCAGGCTGGAAACTAGCATTCGGATTACAAATCTTGCTTGCACACCATGTAGTCGTACAAGCGTTTAATAGGGACCGGAACAGACTTTCCCGTAAATGTTGATTGAAAACGCGAAAAACTTACCTAGGCAGTTCACCAACGCTTTCAAGTTAGTTTAGAACGAGTATGATGGTGACCAGCGAGTTCGATTCTGTTAAATATATGCGTCCGCAAGTTGCTGAGATCCGGCTGTCTGTGTTTCTGTTTGCCCTGTTTCAACATTGCGAATGTCCTGCCTGCGTTCAAACATTAGGCTACCGTGTTCTTGCGAATTCTTCAAGCTTGAGCCAGATCGCCATTTAGCTCGAGCGTTCGGACGACCGTTGTGTTTTTCCAACACTTAAAACTAATTTTGAATTTTCTCGGACTTTACCGAATATGATTTTGGTAATGATATATATATATATATATGTATATATGCAGATACGCGTTTCAGTTACGTAACTGACTAACCACCATGCAGTCGGTCTTGTTGCCATGACTGGTGAGGATTTAGTGGCAGTTTTCATCTGCGATATACATGACCAGTACTCACACAGTAAAAATGACTAGGAGCAACATAGAATGACTTAGAGTGTACTTTTGAACAACCTTAAACTATGTAGTTACAATGAATAATGAATAATAATGAACAATGAATAACTTTTAAGATAGTCTGTTTTGACCTTGGTGATTTCTCCGGAATAAGACTACCGTAGGACAATACGGCTAACGCCTCGTCGGATATCGTGTTATGCAATGCAGTAAATTGCGAGAAATTTTGAGACACTCAAGTTCTACTTTCCGGCATGCAAAAGTCAATTGGATACTGTGTTCACCAGATGAAGTGGCCAACTGGGAATTTTCTACCTTAGCTCACATCTTATTGATTAGGTTCCTTCTTTAAAATGTCACTTTTAGAAGGTCCGACTCGTGGTTTGGCTTTTTGTTTGGTACCTCAAGAAATGAAATCTGAATAGGCGAAATGCCTGTTCTCCGACCAGAATCCAGCAAGCTGGTTGGCTTAACAGAACTCGGGACAGGTTAAACTATCATTTGTTTATTTGGGACTAGAATGACAACTCGGTCAAAATTTATTCTACTCATTATCTACAGCCATCGGTGAATAAGGTAGCATCAGATATGCACCAGATATGTATAAACAGGCGTGGGGGCTGTCCACAAGGGCTGACGTGGCTCAATCCACTTGAGTAAACTTTGGTGGGTCACCGTAGAAACCTCATTACGAACTGCCCAAGGAGGACAGTAATCCAGTTACCTTTGCCTTTTCCCCGACTTATACATCACTATCTAGCGGGTTGACGTCATTTAGCACAAAGTAATCAGGCAAATATCGTGGTTAGACACCAGGGTGAAAGATACATTTTGTTCGATTCTTGGAGGGGGCGCCTTAGTAGTCATATCTGGAGATGGGAAAAATCTTGCAAGCATGAGAAAATGATTGCACAGCAAGCTGTGTAGTGTTTACATAGTTTTCTCCCAGTATCTTTCTGGCATTACAACTTCTTTCATGCCATTCGCACTAAAAATGTCTCATATTTTTCCTTTGTTTTTTTTCACATAAATAGAACTACGCTCAAGGTTTGTGAAACCAACGCCCAGTTTTGAATGGGAAAGATCTCCACCACTACAAAGACAGAATAGGACGGTTAAGTAATTATGTACATAAGTTCAGTCTCCCAGTATGTGCAGCACAGTACACAGACAAACGGATAAGTGACTGATGGAAAAGTTAGCTTACTATAAAGGCCTTGTCATGCTGGAATAATTAAAAACCTGGAAAGTAATTCAGCTGTTATCTCATTCTCACACTGCAGAATGCTGTTGAGTTCGATTGAACAAAACGTGTTGACTTCATTCTAATTATGTCATATTCACCCTGACAAAGTACGTCTGCCGCATATCATAATAGTCATAATACCACATTCCCAGTACTGCAAAATCTAGCCTGAGTTTTATTCAGCCCACAACGGACGTTACTGTAAGCAAAACTGGTCATATGCTGGAAAATGTGAAATGTACTGAAAACGTGCCACACCTTAGAGGGTATCGGCTTTTCTTATGTTTGAGACATCTCTCTTCATAATCGGTAAATTGCACATGAGTGTGTAATGTCTGACAACAAATACTTCGTCCCGTCCGTGAAGCCAAGAAGCACTGTACAGATGTTCCATCACTGTTAGGACCTATCACCTCACGAACGTGAGAGCTTCAATCCCGCGACTTTATGTCCAGTGGCTGAACACTTAACCATTTATATATAAGTGGTTGATCAGCAGTGTGACTATCTCTCAGATAGAGAGAACATAGCGCACTCATCCCTCAATAACGAAGGACACATCACGTGGTCACGTATTGACTGGCTCATCGAGTGTCGACTTCTTAGAAGGAACCTTCCACACATCCAGTGAAACTGTCGTTCCTGTGAGCCAATAGCAGCTGCGTTGTAATATGAGGGGACTTGGAAAATTGTAGATCAAAAGTGCCCATTGCATGATTGTCAAGACTCACAGTAAATAACTCTAGCGCGATATTTTTATTTCAAAATATAAGTCTAACGCGGGAACGAACTGCTTATTTTCCCGATTTATTTCCCATTTTTCTTCCAGATTTATGAGCCCATCAACTTATTACATTTGTCTCATTGGATAATTTTGATCAGAATCGTCAAAAGATCCTGGAAACTAGTCTTTGCGTGGTTTTCATCGATAGCCGGATTACTAATCTCTTCTAACCGGAAGGCCCAAAGTCACTTGCTGAAGTTCAAATTCACAATCTGTTTTCTGGAAAGCCTTTGTAGAATGTTTGCTGTGTACTCTGCCATGGGACTATCTCTCGTCAAAGTTTTGTCGTTTAGAAAATATTCTATACAGGTCTGTTTCCCAGATTTTTAACCACAAAAGTGAGCCTTAAAAATACCGTATTGTGACCGCACAAGCAGAGAGAAAGCGAACTCTGAGTACGTTAAACTATGCAAAAATATGCATAATTTTCCAAGAACTGAACTATGCTTCGGCACTCTTTATGTATCCTAAACTTGATATCCATAAAGTAATTTCAATGATAGGTAAAAACAAGTATTGCTAACTCCAAAGAAAATTCTGTCCTGTAAGTGAAGCCAATTTGTGCTGAAATGTCGAGAAGCAGTGTATAACTGTTGCATCCCTATTGGAAATCATCAGCGCTGTGCATCTAAAGATATAAAAGCGAGTGACTTTATATCCTAAGTGCTACTAAGATACAGCCGCTCTTAGCTGAACACTTAATTGTTTGAATTACTGGCCGGCAGGTCGCGGGTTCAAAACTCTGAGTTTCCTAAGATGCGCGTTGCCGGTGATTCCCAGTAAGGCTGGAAAAGCTGTAGTGTTCTCGTCTGCTTTGCATAAGAGATCGGCTTCACTTGCAAAACGAAATCCCCATTAAAATTCCCAAATTTCCCCAAACTGCAGATAATTATTTTACTTTGCTAAGAAACATACACTTGGCATTGTACTCTGGTTTAGTTGGTGTGTGTTCACCTTTCATTGTCCTATTCACTGGCAGAATTCTGCGAAATCTCTGATCGTTCGAAGGACTTCCGGACAAACTCTACAGACATACTTCCTTTTGCGAGGGCTGCAAAGTATGATTTATGAAACAACACCAAATTAACTAAGCCTCAAATTAAAATGGAAGATTTGAATGAAATACCAGGTTTTGTTGCCACTTCCATCATAAATGTCCAAAAAGAGTTTGGTGGCAGCCAGTTTCATCGATCGCTGATTGTCGAGGAGACGATACCTTTTTGCCTCACTCTGTCGCCTTGGAGAAAAACAACCCATCTGAATCGAATACCACTAATACAATCCAATGGGAGAAATGGGCTAATACATTGTTCCACATATGCTGTAAATGTGGACGGACCAACAATCAACTAAGGTTCCTCCTCCATTGAGTTAAGGCAGTCAGCCACAATCCGCAAAATACAAACACTTTTCAGGTTAAATTCCAAGAAATACCCGTGGAGAATAAATCGCTCATTTGCCTAATCAGTTGATGTTGACATGAGATTCAAATGAGGTTTGGGCAAAATCCCCATCCGGTATGAAGCATGTGAGCTGCCTGAGGGTCCAGTTTAGTCATTAACACTAATTTAGTATGCAAATGAGTGATGAAAGCATTTGATGTTCTAATATTTAGCTCACGAATAACTGCCATAAACGATGACTGATTTCAGGTTGGTATGCGAAATTTTATCGAAATGGGAGTTTTTTTCATTAAATACGCTATTATCTTAGTCGTTTGATTCATTGAGCAGTTGCATGCATATATCCCGTATTTTCCTTAAAGTTAGGCATATTTTGACAAGAGATGGATCGCTAATAGTGCTATAAACCTTTAGGTGACCCTTAATGGTGAGCAGACACAAGTTCAGCTTCACGGAATAGGCCGTCGTGCAACGGTCGAACAGAAATGTCACGTTCTGAGAGAAATTCGGCAGCAAGGGATAAAAGGAAATTTTGAGAAAACGAAATGGTGAGGATTTCGCAGGCCCGAAAACAGTATCCTTTATATCAAAAGTGAGTCTAAACTGGCGAAATACACTCATTTGCAGACAAATTTGGTTTTGCGAGAGGCTCACCTGGAACCCAGCTGAATCTCTCGTTTGTGATGTTTCCAGGCAACTGAATGTGCGGCACCAGGCCGCCTCATGTTTCAGTTGCTACGATATTCGAGATTTCGCGATACATGTACATTCGTAATGCACTACTCATAAGGTTGCCTGGAAACATCACAAACGATAGATTCAACTGGGTTCCAGGTGAGTCTCTCGCAAAACCAAATTTGTTTGCAAATGAGTGTATTTCGCTAAGTCCGTGCAATTTGGTTTCAAGTGAAACATAAGGTTGTCGGAAACTCGTGGACTGCGCCTACCTGATGAGCCCCAAGAAGGGCGAAACCGGTCGTGGGCTGTCGAAGAATTTTCGGCAACCTCACGTGCAGTGGATGACGAATGTACTGTTTCTTCCGGAGGAATGTTCCAAAGGATTTTGTATTCGAACTTTGTCCGAATCTAACGTGTCGGTCAGGTTCAATGCATTTGCAAATTCAGATATTTTCCTCAAATTATGCCTTTCCAAACTATTGTTTTCTAGGCATTGTTATCGGTAACACGTCCTGGGCTACTTTGTGATACGGTTAAGCGTTCATAACTAAGATGGAACGTAGTAATGCCCCACTTTTGTATGCCCATTTGAGACCCTAAATTCAAGGTGTGTGTGAACCTTCCGGATTCAGAGAGTAATACTGTGACAATATTTGAAAATCAGGCCAGTTCATTATTTGCTTTCATTTGGCTTTTTTTATGAACAAAGCACTTTTGACCTGATTATCCACCCTAAACTTCCACTTACCTGACCGAATAGCCTGAAGTGTAATAATTTAATCCCGTTTTTCAAAATAACCACGCAAGATCATGTGTATACTTTTAGCATAGCAGTTTCATGGCTTCACTTTGATATGGGCGTTGGTTGTATAGATGAGACACCAATTTGGTACCTGTAGTCAACAGGCCTGGCTTGAAAGAGTTTTCAGCTTTGGTATAAATAGGAGTGAAGCTGAGGGTCTTTTGGCAAATCCCATGAATTCAACTGCAATGCACGAATGACCAATTTGCGGACGGTGGGTAATGATGTTAGGGTCACAGTGGGAGCTCTACTTAGAGGCGAGGAAAGCTGGTACATGATAACTTGCTCCAAATGTCTAGAAGAAGAGCTCCGCTGCACTAGAAGCTAAATAATTCTAAGGTCCCTGTACGTGTTGCTCTAAGGTCTTGTTATTAACAGTGCTAGAATGAAAAACGAATTCTGTCCTCGACAGAAAAGTACGGTCTGTTGAGAATTAGCAGCAGACAGCCCTGAGTCCCGATGAACTTTCAAAGGCATGAGCTAGGTGTTAGTATTCCATAGCCTAGTAGAATCTACCTGAGCCATGCTATATGCAACTCTTGGGGTTCTAATGCGATGACCACTCTTAGTCCAAAAGCATATTGAATCCGCGAAGACGTGTTAATCCTACACCTGAAGTGAATAACATAAAAAAAACAATCTTTCAGCCGTAATACCTTTTCCGTACCTAGCGGCCGCACCGCCTGAAAGAAGCACGAGAGGATTTCGCGGGCCCGACAACAGTATCCTTTACATCAAAAGTGAGTCTAAACTGATCCAAACATAATTGTAATCTTTCTCTCAACAAATGACACTTAAATTCAGCTCCGAGTTGAAGAAAGCCTCCTCCTCCTTCCCTGTGCACCACGCCATTTGACCATGAAAAATATGAGACCTGGGATAAATCGAAGTTGTCAGTCCGTGATAGAATCGTTTGACGCATTGAAATTAATCCAAATTTTATTCCCGTCTGCCACTGGGTAATACGTGAAGTTCTGGAAGTAGTTTTGATTGAGTCAATAAAACTATAATTCGTCATCAGAAAATTTTTTGCCCGGTTAGAATAACAACAGTATTTAAGGGCCTGCGATGCGGAACTCTGACTGAAATCCCCACTGACATATTGTCGCTGAAACCTCGATTGTCGTGTGCCATAATGATTCAGCACAGCGTTAGTCGGAGTTAAACAAAACGGTGTTGGGTATTTAATTGCGAAAAGCAGTGGCTTTCATCCTAGAGCACAAGTAGCACTTGCGGTCACATCTCTGAAAAACACAACGTAAACCTACGGGACGTGAACCAACGAATCACTGAAAACTAAACAACATACACAGTCGAGTTTAGTAAAGCACAGATCCCAACAAAATGCGCCATTTGGCTCTGGACGTCGTAGGTGACCAAACATGTTCGAAACTGTTCCAATTGTGCTCCAAACCCGTAGAACCTATAAGTGTAGGATTTTTAAAACGACCTAGCCTCTTGCCTAAACCCACCAATTGTTTGCACACTTGCAAATGGAAAAAGAATAAGCAATGCGTGAATTGTTCGCCCGTCAAAATAAGTTCTCTCACTCATGAACTACCTTCCACTCTTAGAAACTAAAGACCTCACATGAGCGGCATTTCACTCTAGGAAAATACAAACTGTGTTTAACAGATTGCTGGTCTATCAGGCTCGAAACTTTGATCAAGCTGCGTTCTGTTGGACCACCACCATGTGCCTCTCTACAGCAATCTCCACGTCTTGTCTGGTATGGGTCAGTTGTGTATTTTCGAATATTCATAGTTAGTTATCGCTGATATCATACAGACGCTCAGTTTCGCGGATCCATCAGGCAGGCTGGCTTAAATGTGACCTATCAGGTGAGTTGGTCAACTTGATATTAGACTGCAAAATTATTTATTGCCAGCCTCCTTACCAGTGATTGGGCAAACCGACTTTTCCGCGGTTTAATGATGTTAACGTTTCAATCGACAATGTGCTTACTACATTTGAGCGTTTGGTTGTACCCAAAAAATGGATCATAAACGCAACTATATGAATCCCCTCTGAAGTGCAAAATTTCGGCACTTGAAATCTATGGGAACGTGCTATATCGAAGCCCAATATTCAGGGATGTGTGTGTTGTATTCTCACTTTTGGCTCAGAACTGGTGAATTACTACAATAACAAATAATTCAGTCCAGAATACGGTTTAAGTGAGTGGTGCAGACGTCTCACACTAAAAAGTAATTAACAGCTCTAACATTCAGTTACCAGACGATTTCAGCGGCTTAGACAAAGTGGAAAAGAAACTAATGTTGCTAAACCGTACGTGAACGAATCAAAATATCCAACGAATTCCGTGCACGTCAAAGGTGAAATGGGGTCACTTGTCTACTGATACCCTACTTGTTACCTCATTGATATTTTCTGTTCTGTTCTGCGCGTCCGTCTTTTGCGGAAATATTCATCTTCAGCTAGTCTGCTCACGCGCTCACAAATAGCAGTAAACAAACAGAATCACTAATTAATTTTCAACCGAATATAAATAAGCAGGAATTTAGACGAGCGAACCATAATTGTTAACTCCGGACATATCGTTTATGAGCCGTCCTCTCCAGGATAAGAATCAAATCTAAATGTGACCACAGATATGGAATACAAAATATCTATAAAAAATCTACCACCATGTCCGACAACGCAGCGTACTGGAAATGGCCCACATCCTTCAAACCATAATGGATGAAAATTCTTCCAGATCGAAGCGCTATAGCTGGTGTTCACATTACTGCAGAGTACAACATAACCGATAACGCTTCCCACAAGTGATTTGGCTAAATATTTCACTACTGTTAATTCAGGCACCCACCTGGAGTCTGGATTCACCAAAGCTTTGTGCCTATTCACAGTAAATGCTTTGTATCTGCACTTTTGTAGTTTCTGATTCGTTGTCTTTTGTATGTCCTTGTGAACAGTTATGTAGAACTGTTTTGTGTGCCAGCGAAGAGCTCAAACTAGTTCGGATTTTTTTCCACAGTTGACGTTTCGGATAGAATACATCGATGATGCGTGGTGTTGGGTTTTGTCATAGACATTAGTTACCTGGAGCAAGCTCTACTTGGAAAAATCCTCAAACATTAGCAAAAATAGGTGTGGGAGGGTAGAAATCCCAACCCGACCAAAGTTCACAAAATCTCTCTTCCTTACACAACTATCTTAGCACCAAATCGTCCACACAGACGGACGAAAAGAGAAAACGACGTTTAAGAAGGACCATTACGCGAACCAGATTCAAATCCATGCGGGTTTCCTCATCAGCTTAAGACTTGATGATCCACCTCAACACACAAACCCCTTGGCAACACCTAACAGAGATTTAGTTTGACTTAGCTGATTGGTTCTCCTTCCGCCTTAAATTTCGGCCAAACTCGTAACCTAGTCACTTGGCCTGACAAAGCTCTGGTGTCAAAAGTGAAACCTTGCCCAGCAATAAATCTACCGATTGTTCCCAAACTTTTCCGAAATCTAGCTCTACTTAGTCTACTTACTCTAAAAGTAAAACAATATTCTGCATGTATTCAGTAACATCATTAATCCCTGGTATATTAAAAATTGAGGGCCGCGAAAGCCTGTCACCAAACAGTAAACAAGTAAAGGATAGAAAGCAAATCGGTGACTACCTGTTGATACCCGTTTACATATTTTACATATTTTGTGTTGCTCAAGGCAGCAACACAAGAAGGAAACCAAGATATGGCATCCGAAATTGTTACAATGGTCACATGGCTGCACCTTTTTCTTACCTCCACGTTAAACTGGTTATCCGCTTGTGATAAGTCCGTAGCTGACCCGCATTACATTTTTCTCACTCCTAGCTACATCGTTCCAATAAAGTGACGCCTGCCGCGGCCTTTAACTGTAAATCCAGATAATTTTGGGGCTGTTCTCTTCAGCCGCCATTCGTGTTACCACTTGGCAAGAATCAACACAGAAAACGGTTCAAATTGGAGCAGAAAAAGAGATGTCATTCACTTTGCCCCACTAGCATCTGTTTACGTTCAACAGTCAGCATGGCAAATTAATTTAGCAGTGTAGGATTCAACTGGAAGAGCCGGTGAATAAATTATTACAACTGGGAAAATGCTTCTCGTTGATTTAAAACGGTTTCACAGCAAATTTCGGCTGCTCTTCTCCAAAGTGCGTCCAGAGGTTTTAGCTGAGCTTAAAAATACTGCAACTGCGCAATGACGATAATAACCAGAGAGGATTCGACCTTTGAGTTTTTACTGTGACAGCAACTGTTGCTCAAATTGATACTATAGAAACCCTCCGCGCCAAAAACTGGCCGGTATACTGATGTGTTAGCCACGACTGGCTTTATCATGGGTTTTATAAATATCCCTTGTAAACGACTGATACGTTACAGACCTCAGATATTGTATTTTCTTTAGTGGTTAATCGGCTTTATCCGGAAAATAATGTGGGAAACCCGAAAAACGTACGTTTTTCACACACTGCATCGTGTAGATGGCTACCGGTTCAATGTGCTACCTTTATATCTACTCTTACAGATTGCATCACAGCGTTTAAACGCTATGGAAATTGGTTCTGTGAATTACAGCTAATGCACGGAGTGCAATCTTTCTGTTATCTTCCGGTAAGATAATTATGTTTCTTTTTACTCATTTGAAATTCCAGTTTTTCACTGGCCTGCCTAAAGTAGTTAGGCTCACTGGTGATGTCATCGATCTTGTTCATATATTTTAAACGGTCTTCAGAACTAATCCTGTTATTCCTGTGGCGTGGCGCCATTTTGGGATTTGATTTGGCTGCTAAAGTTGCACGCGAAGCAACCGACTATTTCCCGTTAGGGTGGCTGCATCATATCATCGGGTTGGACTTTTAATCTCAGTGTGAAATATTGTCTGAGCGCTTGCAGCGTGTGGTTGGTAGAAAGTGTTGTCAACTTTCCTTTTCAGTGTTAATTCGACACCAGAATGTGCGTCAGTGAGTCTGTTGGGCAAATTTAGACACCTGTGCTTTCTAAACAAAAGGAAGGATCCTAAGGACACCTAAACATAACTTTACACCTTGAAGGATCGAAAAAAGTAATGCGTTCCCAAATGCCTACCATCTTTCCTTTCGCGTTTTGGACGAACAACTGTCAAAGCAATAAACGTTGGCTTCAAGTTGCTTGGCGTCAGTTATAATTTGGACTTGACAAAATCCGCCTGAAGCCCCAAATTGCTAAGGTTCCACCATGAGAAGGGTGACTCACAAAGACAGAGAAAAGTGAACGAACGTATGTGAAGATTCCGACAATTATTGCGTGTTCAGTTGCACGGTTTTTCGTAATAGTGTTTCGGATGACCAGGTGTGTAATAATACTTTTAATCTGCATGAAAAGTCATTAGGTTATTTCGGAAAATGTTCAAAAAACAGATGTGCATCGTAAATATTAAATGAAATGCATCTTCTTAATGTGCGGTCAATAACTTAAAAATATTCAGAGCCATGGGTGCCAGGTTGTCATCAGTTATAATTAAGCTGAATTTAGAACAACCTTAACTAAAAACTTACCTTTTACTAGACAAGCTGCTAAACTCCAGGTCCACTTGAAAAGTTTTCCCAAATAGTTTTCAACCATACTCGAAGTATCCTCATTTTTACTGTTGCAAAACTGTTTGTGCAATGCAGTTAGGTTCTTTGAGTTTGCTGAACAAATGTTGGCTTTGGAGTTAGATGAGCCGCACGCAAAAATACCAAGAGCCTTTCCAGCTTTATAAACGTTAATAGGATGATGACCATCTACCACGTGGTCGGTTTGCGGCAACTGTACGGGTCACTAGTGGTGTCGTTCACAGATCTGTTTCTGGTCTGGAGTTATTCGACTTATACATCCGTCACCTTGGACAATATTTTATTCTCGGCTGCCTAGGTAAGCAAACAGATTGAGGCTTTGGAGGGCAGGTAAGTTGGTTATATAAGTAGACCGGATACGATAGGCGCCTTTTGAACCACTCGAGTAACTGATGTACTAAGTGCTTTCCATCAACCATGCTAAGTGTGATGTCCTTTCAACTGACCACCCCGTCAAACATGGTGCAACATGGGGCAACATTCTTTGTAAATGGATGGTAGAGAACCACCTTTTTGTGAATTGCTCTAAATTTCAAGGTACTGCTTTTTCTATATGCATATGCAGCTCAAAGGGAATTCCTTTTCCTAAGCACACAGTTCTTTTATCCATTTTATGTATGGCGATGTAGGCCTGGTTAATTCACGTAAGAGCTTGCTAAAATACAAAACTCAGCGTGAACACACTACTGAAGGCCGTTGAAATCGGTTTCAAAAGCGTTTTGGCTGTGGGACAACTGAAATTATTGATTTAATGGAGTTTTTCCCTTCTTCCAAAGAGCTAGTTTTGTCTAGTTCAAGGTTCTCTGTATGTCACCCAAAAATGGCGATTCCACAAACGCACTAATTTGCACACAAAATTCGTTTCTATGAGGGACTCATCTGGAACAGCTGAAACTCCGTTAATTATATTCTTCAACTGAATGCGCTGCACAAAGGCAGTGTCATGTTTCATTTGGTACGCTCTACAAAATATCGCACTATAATTTTACAAAGGAAGCTACTCACAAGGTAGCTGAAAATGTTTTGGCAGCCCACGATCAGTTTTACCCTTCTTGGATCTCAACTCAACCTTATGCTGTAATTGAACCCAAATCGCAAGAAATTCGACAAATACGGACATTTTCACACCAATTTGATTTTCACGGGAGACAGCCAGAACCCAGCTGAACCTCTTGGACAGTGCCTGCCTGAAGAGTCCCGATCGTGGGCTGCCGAAGATTCCTCAGCAAACTTGTAAGTGACATCTTTATGAAAATGTCACTCCTTTTCCTAAATAAATAAAGTTATACCAATGTCACTATTACCGATTTTCCCAATCCATGTTTGCGATTTCTGTTTCAGCTCTGAAACGAGTTATCCACCCTTTAAAATCTCAGCACATGAGTAAACATATGCATGGCCTTTTCTTCCAGAATTTCTTAGGACTTAACGTGAATGCTTTTATTGGAGTGCTTGAAGTGCCACTACAAAAACATGTCGTCACCAATTATTTTCTCTATGTGTCATTTTATCTGGCTGTGACTTACCATGATGTGGAAAACGACATCATTGGTTGCTGCACATGGGCAGCCACGTGAAGCCACCTCCTGCAACCATTGTTATTGTGGACTCGAATTCTGCGGAAGTCCCATCAACCTTCCTAGGGTTTCTTCCAGTGCGCTTTGTCGGACCCAGTGGCTCAGTGCTATGCTATGCCCTTCTTGGCAGTAGATAAGACTCAACTTTCGTGTCACTTGAAGTGGCCAATCAGATTGGGCTGAATTGTACCCCAACAGAACTGGTGTTCAACTGGATCAATGATTCACAGAAGAGAAGTACAGCGACTTTCGGTCTAACTATTGGTGGTGATGGCATCATCATGTTCATTAAAATGAACTAAAAAGATACCAAAGAACAACCATTCATTCGTTTTAGAGAGCTGTCTCATGTGCATACAAGAACTTAAAAATAGCCATCCAGGTAATGTTTCTTTCACATTTTCAAATCACCTTTAGTCACAAGCGGTACTCACGCTATTGCGGACTCGATAAAATGTCTCAAAGTGCTGGAATTACCATGGATCGGATAGCTTTATAGTAGGAATTTGCAGCAGTTTTCGGTTCCAAATTACGGGATTGATCAGACGATAAAGCAGCCGATTTTTCGCACCTTCATGGACACCATTCTCAACGGAAATGTGCTTTCTCGTGATTGCTTGCTTAGTATCACTTACTTGTGGGGCACCAAGTGTGAATTTTGTGAAAACTCAGCAAGCCGCTCGTTTACGGGCTTGTTATATGCACATGCTTCCAGCGGTTATATCGTAAAATATAATGCAATTTTGTCAATGTACTCAGCTGCATGCATAGTTTTCTAGATGAATATGAATAGGTATACGCATACTGTAAGAATACTATGAGCAGAAAACTCAGTTGTCTCCGATTATTACCATTTTACATGCCGCAAAAGCGTCTTTCAATCTGTCTGTTTTACTCAGGCGCTATAAGCAATGCTAGATAGTTTGATGGACAGTCTCGATTTGCTTTTTAACCGCACGATATTCTCAACAAGTCTTGTCAACATACACATTTGAAATTTCTACTTTGAACTATTTTGAGACTCTTGCATCGAGTTTTGGGAAATTTCTGTTAAGATGTGTTTCACCAGTGAAAAGAAAGAAGCTGAAGCGCACGTCACAAACCAAATCATAACAGGCTACCTAATCCTCTGTGCGACGACGTAAGCACATTTCTCAATATTTTCTAGACGGCACCACAATCAGAGTGAACGACAGCACTTACAATTTAGTGAAATTTGAGTTCAAGTAGAACATTAGGTTTACCGAAGCTCGGGGACGGTGTCTATATGATGATCCCTAACAACAGCGAAACTGGTCATGGATTATCGAAGTGTTTTCAGCAAACTTTTGAGTAGTGTGTTGAGTCTATACAATCTATTGCGATATCTCAACCATTGTATCAGCTGAAACATGCGGCGGCCTTTGTTCGGCGCATCCTGTTGAAGAACACCATAAACCAGGGAATCACCTGGCCTCCAGACGAGTCCCACGGGAAAGCCAACTTGGTATGTGAATAATTGTACTCGTCAAAAGTTTGGCCCGAGCGACAACAAAATACACGACAGCATAAAGTTACTGGAGCTAACGAACGCTCTATCGTTTCCTAATTAATAGTCGATCAAGTTTTCTCTAATCCAACAAACAACACTTTGATCCTTTTCGGAAAAGTCTGGTAACAATCGGTAGATTTATTGCTGGACAACGTTTCGCTTTTGACACAAAAGCTTCGTCAGGCCAAGTGACTAGGTTACGAGGTTGATCGAGATTTAAGGCGGAAGGAGAACCAATAATCTAAGTCGAGCTAAATCTCTGCTGGGTGTCGGCCGAAGGATTTTGTGTGTTAGGGTGGGTGACCAAGAGTTGGGCCGATGGGGGAACCTAAATGGATTTGGGTCCAGGCTAGGGTGTAGTTCTTCTGGTTCGGTTCACTTAATGATCCCTCTTGAACTTCGTTTGCACTTTCTGTCCGTCTGTGTGGATGGGCTAGTGCTACGATAGTTGTGTAAGAAGGATTCTGTGAACTTTGGTCGGGTTGGGATTTCCACCCCCTGTTTTTGCTAATGATTCGTATGCCTAAACCCAAGTCAGTTCGCTTTTGACTCAATTATATATTCACAAGAACAAGATCTAGCGATGGGATCACCAATATCCCCGATTTTGGCCAACGTGTACATGGAAGAATTTGAACAGAAAGCTTTAAACGGATTCGAGTGTCCGCTAAGGGTTTTCTGGCGTTACCTAGACGACACGTTCGTTGTGATAAAGCGATATAAGGTGAACGAATTCTTTCAATATCTTAACACTTTGGACCCTCACATTAAGTTTAGCATGGAGCTAGAATCCACATCGGGTACGCTACCTTTCCTTGACTGCATGACACATAAGAGTGGTGGGAAATTGAAAACCACTATTTACCGGAAATCAACAGATAGTGGTGCGGTCTTAAACTACTCCTCAGCACATCCAAAAGCAGTATATGCTAGCATAGTTTCAACGATGTTTAGGAGAGTAAGCGCACTGTGCACAGAGGAGGTCGACCGAAGAGCAGCACAACTGGAGGTAAAAAAGCGACTTCAAGATAGCGGATACCCAGTGGGTTTAATTAAGCGGCAACTAAGACGGGTATTGGTGCCAACATCAAGGCCCAACAAGGAGTGGATCGGAACAGCAGTCATTCCATACAAAACGGGGACATCTGAAGTCATTAGAAGGGTACTGAATACGGCTAACATTAGAGTAGCATTCCAGAAGGGAAAGACTTTACGCTCAGTGTTGGTGCAGTTGAAGGATCGCCTTCCGGTTGATAGGACTAGGAACTGTGTATACAAAATAAAATGTAACGACTGTACGAAGGTTTATATAGGTCAGACAGCCAGGGAACTGCACACCAGAATCGGTGAGCATAAGCGATCCATTAACAGACCACCGAGAAACATAGATGAATATCAGGCGATAGTCAAAGATTCGGCAATGGCAGGGCATGCACTAGACACTGGGCACAGGATAGATTTGGAAAATGTGGACATTCTAAGACGGGGGTTAAGATTCACACCACAGCGACTGGTGGCCGAGGCGGTGGAAATCGCCAAGCATCCCAGCGTGAATAGAATAGAGGGCGTAGAACTGGCAAGCGTGTGGAGAGCGGTTTTAGATCAGCCGAGATGACATGAGGTGGTGCGCAGTTATCAGCAAAATGGTCTGGGTCTAAAAGTACAAAATCCAAGCAGA
>SJOL01006458.1:143550-153579 GCA_004794785.1 Opisthorchis felineus | reverse complement strand
TTTTTTAGGTTTCTGTGTACCACCAGAGAATACAAGGAAAATATATAAATATAATATAAATATAATTCGATTCGGCGTCAAGTGTGACTTTTAAATTACATCACACGTGACACTCATATACTACTGGCCTTGTAACAGTAGAGGTGATAGGGTATCGCTGCTAACACCAAATTAAAAAGTATTCTAACCGAGTCGCAATACATTGTTGTTTGTTCAGCTTATTCTGATCAACTAAGAGGAACCGCAAACAGTTAAGAACGTGTGAATTGATGTAAGATTGTAAGATTGAAAATACAGTGCGTAGTATCCAAGTGCCCTTTCACCCCACCAACATACGAGTAATCAATTTAAATTGTAAAATATAGCGGGGATCTTTGGTAACGCATCAGAATATATGGGCTAATCAGCTGTTAATAAGACAGCAAGCAGATCATTGAGATGTGATTGACATCTAGCGACTTGTGGAGAAATCAACATGCTTGGTGCTAAAAGCCCATACTAATGGGCACACCTCAAATTCGAATGTTAAAACAGTGAAGGATTATGGCTGTTAACCAATTGCAGGTGGCTTCGATATGTGGCACCTTTCGGAAACATTTAAGCTTCTACGATGTACCTTGCTTTACAAGTTAAATTCTTGCATGAATCAAACTTGGAATACAATTCAGCTTTCAAAACATTAGTTCTACTGGTCTCAACTTGGGGTTCAAAAACACTCGGGCTATCGCGGGTAATACAATGCAACTTAACCTCGCCATTGGCATCTTTTAGCTCACAGACATCATGGTTTTGAAAACCCCTTTATTTTACACCGAGAATGCTCTAACAGGTAACAGATACTACCAAATCTAGACAGCAAAGCTACGTATAAACAAAACAGCCGTCCTCAAATTCAGTCGGAAGACATGAGCAACAGAAGACCGTTGTGGATATATATAAAATTTACCTGCATTTCTGCTAACAACATGTCGACGACTGCGCCCAATCTGGTGTCTGAGTAGATCATATTGTTGTCAGGAACTCGGAAAATGTGTTTCCTGTACCTTACCATGGATAAAACTGACTGTGATCCATAAACAAGTATTCAGCCACCTCAGGTTTAACGTTTCTTCAAGAATACCTAACTATTCGTTGTTCTGATGCTGATGAAGACGGTGCATCTTGAGGTCTGTTGTACATAAAATGAAGATCCCTTTCAAGCCGCCTTTGCAAGTCGCCTATCAGTAAGTCCACCAAAGTCCTTGTGGCACTAGCTGAAGGACATCGGTTTGTTATTCCATCGTCCTCAATCAACCGACTTATATGATAATCCTGTGAGAGAAGAAAACGGGAATGTCTTCTCGTATGCGAAGTCACTCTATGCCAAGAGGCACTGTTAAGTAGTGGCCGGGTCCCCTAGCTTAGCATCTAAATTGCTAACAAATTGTGAACCAACGACCCATCGTTATATGCCACTATGGTCCCCAACAAAGTACTGATGATGTCACCTTGATTAGTGATGAAACGTTTGCAATCAAACTTCCCAGCACATCTCAGCGAACAAAGCAACGACCAATTCGTCGTCGACCGAGCGGAACTGTCAATGTGGGTTTGCGTGGGTAAGCTCATCTCTTGTTTTTCTTATATAGTTTCTAAACAGCATCCATTGACCCTAAGGTGATTTATTGTTCGCGAGGTGGTTTTCATGTAATTCGGTTGGCCGAATTATAATCTGAGTTGTTTTGTGGCCTCGTATGTATGCGAATACCCGCAATTAGAAATTTCTATTATTCAATATGACTAGTACGTTTCCTTCTTTCTTCGTTGTCCGGTTGGTTGCTCAAATAATCCTCTATTTCCCTGTTTTTATTTCCTTAATCTGACTGGTCCTTTTGTTGCTTATGTGTTGCTTGTTTCTGCACGTGACTGGGGGTCCAGTAGTTGTACAATTTTTTGCTAAGGGACTGATATGTTTACTGACTGATTTCGGTGTGGAGAAACGCGCCCTGGCAATCTCCCACGTGAGCAAGTGTTCCGACGTTATCCCATATGAGCTTACATCCTTACCTGACTTCGTGAATTTTGTCGTCTTCTGCTGGCGAGAACATAAGGTTGTCAACAACTTAACAATAACTAACAGAACAACCGGATCAAGGAAAGAAAATTACTAATTATAGGATGTTGTCCAGTCAACCTATCACGCGGAGGAAAGCCAGATAACAAACAAGAAGAAAACGGAACAGCAACAACCGAGGTGCAGCATTATCGAACTGAAAGTATTCAGCAAACCAATCGAATGCAAGAAAATGAGACCACAACGCAACTCAGACTTACACTTCAATGAAGAGCATCGAGGGTGGTTATCTCACAAATCTCAAGTGAGATACGAACTCGTAACCTCGAGGCTGAAAGCTAAAGACTGAACCGCTCGGCCACAATCAGCTGATCACCAGTGTGACTAACTCGCCGTTGGTCAGGATATACCGCCATTAATCCTAAACCAGGGAATTCATGTTACTTGGTCATGTGTTGACTAGCTCCTTGGGTGCTACTTTCCATGTGGAAGGTTCGTGAGTCTTACGAATTACTCGGTACTACATGTAAGCACGAAAACTGAAACGTCCATGTGAGATGTCGTCACTAAAATTGTCAGGCACTTGATCATGTGATGCTAATTCTGCAACTGAATTCACTATATTTTGTCTAAGTACAAACTTGTTACACCGCTGATCAGCCGCTTGTGACCAAACGGTTTGGCCTCCATTCAGTAGCAGGAAGATTATGAGGCCGAATCTCCCAGGAGATTCATTAGGTTCACACGGTTGGTGCTTTCGGTGTGGATGAGACAGTTGTACATCTGTGAAAATTCCGAAAAACCCCGGTAATACCCCGACAAAAAATCTATACAATAGCCCGACGGATCATTGTCTTTCATGGTCAACAACCTATATAATTTCTGGCTACTGTTTGTAGATTTTTCAGCGCTGGGAGTTCTGAGGATTCTTCCTTTATTCGTTCAGCTGATCGAGTTTATTTGAGTACAGTCCCATTGGGCTTTAACCTCTGCATTTGGAACATTCTGTAAGGCAGGAACAAATCCTTAACTGTTACAGCTGAAGACACATCAGGAAGCATGCTGCCAAGAGAATACCTGGGACTTACAAAGGTCAACACTTTGTTTTCACATCTCAAAATCGAATAACACAAAAACGATTGGTAAAACTGACTAACAGTACTCTGGCCGACGAAGTGCAATGATCAGTGACAAGCGGCTTGAAAAAAGGCTGACGTAGGCTCTCATACAACCTGGGCCGTAAGCATGGCACTTGTACTCCAAACTGCTCTGTTTTGTTGGATAAGCAACTGCTAATATGCAAATATTGTTTTGGCAAACTAGATGCTTTTGCGTAAAATACAGACTACCTGAAGAGCGTTTCTCAACGCCAGCGTGACCAGTTTCTTTCGGCTGAAACGTAAGCTGACTCAGAAAAATTTATTTCGATTGCCCAATTACTATTATTACCTTCCGTTGATAGGACCAGAAACTCATGAAAATATTTTATCACTAGCTAGCCTACGCTCTTGTGTGGATCCTTTTCGGTCTCATCAAATAATGGTGAGATGTGATGGGACCGAACTGGATATTCCCTAATTCTTGCTCTTTTTTTCCTTTAACATCAACATAATGATGCCCAAGAGGAAGAACCAAATTATCGTGCCTGTTAAGTTTTTTAGCGGTTACAGCTAGTGTCCTTCGTATGTAGAAAAACCTCTAGCTATATATCACAAGATTATTCCAATTGACGTATGATCATCAAACGATGAAAAAATGAAGTGGAAAAGATTTTATAACTCACACCCATTTGAGATGAAGAGATGCTGAGATACAAATGCCCGAATATTATTCAGGACTTTTCTACTGGAAGGCATGGTTGATAATGTCTACACTGACATAATTAAACCACGCTGAGTATATTAGCCTCCAAATGTACCAACCATCGTAACGGTTCCATCGTTCCCACAAATAGCAGCCCTCATTTTATTGGAAAGATTATTTCATAATGAAGTCCAAACGAGATTATTCTAGAAATTGTGCCCCCACTCAGCATCTATCACTTCAGTAATGTTGTACAAAAAGTGCTAAATGTTTCCTCAAGTTTATAAATTTTAGCTGCTTCAACGTTTCCACACAATATCGGATCCTATGCTAGTCTATCCGACCTGAACACTTTTGAGTGGTTATTCCTCTGTGAGCTCTGAAGAAAAGGGAGTTCTAACACTGTGATTAACCTGCGTGTATTACTTATTGGTTTCCATTCACATTAGTTTTTAAAGAAAGCCTGCAATTACTACATTTTTTCGACCCCTTTAAAGGGCTTACCCACAAGCACTTGGCTTATCCTAATTAGCGAAACTCTTGCAACTATGATTAACAATGGGGAACTAATCCGTGCTGCCGCCAAAACAATTGTTAAAAAAGGGGCTTGCTGTTGAATTTTAGCTCTATGTATCCCATCCTTTAGGAAAACTTCCCGAATTCAAATGATCGCTTTTTCTCATTTGATCATCAAGTTGATTATCAAAAACAAATCAGCTATTTTTAAATCGGTTTTTTATTGGATTCGACGACTTGGAAAACGAGTGATTCGCTTGAATTTTGTTTGTACGCAACCTCAACGTTAACATCAACACTGTAACAAATTGAGTTAACAACCTGACAAGAGAACTACTTGTTTGCCTGTTGTTTTTTGCTGCCTGAAAAGTTTTCTGTGATTGAGTGAAGTTCTTATAACTTTGTTCATTCATACAATGTTTTCGACTGGCATTAGTGCACGAGTACTAGAGCTCTACAACTCTTGGGCGGGATATCAAGAAAATCAGTAGCCTTGCTCAATGCTGATAACGGTTTCATTTATCTCAGGTTTAATGTGCTGCACAGATGTTATTTAATTCCTGAAAAGTTCCAGGGACTTCAGAGGGACATGATTTTTGTGTTCCGCTCCATACCACGGACCCCGAAACATCTAGTCTGTGCTGAAAATGATCAGACCACCACTTTCGAAAATGCATTAACTTACTGACTTAATGCCGGTTGCAGACATTTAGATTAGCCAATGAGCTTAAATTAACTGTCTGAACATTTGACCGCTTATGGTTGACCTTCTCAAAGAGTCAGTGGCTGGAGTTAACTAATTCCCTTTCGGCAGGTAAAAAAACAATCACCCTACTGTCATGTGACCGGTATGAAAATTAAGCCTACTTTGGCCTTGTACGCGATGGACAAAATGCACCAACATGGAAACTAATTTTGTTTCGACGGGGACTCAGCTAAACCCAGCTGAATCTCTTGGTTCAAGTAGAACATGGACAAAACGTGGGGGCTGCGCCAACATAATGAGCCCTAATGAGCGGGAAACTGACTGTGGCTTGTCGAAGTCTTCAGCAACCTTACTAGCCGCCTTACTAAACCGTCCAAGAATGCCATAGGCGTGATAATCGACAGGATTCAGTTTAGTCTCCCGGCAAAACTAAATTAACAAGCAAGTGTGTGTGTTTTACCGACTGCATACAACTTTGGTTCAAGTAAAACACAGATTTGATGAAAACAAAGAAGGAAAAAGCCGGTTGCGTGTTTTTCAGGGGATTTCAGGAATGTTATAATTAGTATGCTTCGTCAAGAAAATCATGAATACCCTTTTCATTGTTAGAACATATCAGGTGTGCATAAGATTACTTCAAAAATAACCTCACAGTAAGCAGTTTCAGGCTGTCGATCAGAAAACCTCCATGTAGGTGCCTGTGTACGTTTTCGTCTATCCAACACTCTAAGCAAACGTTTAGACTAACACCCATTTTAGAGCGGGCCGTTTAGATATTCGGTAATTTATTGCTACTCCCGGCCTAACGCCTGTCTTGGCATGAGTTGTCACATCGTTTTCACATTGTATGATGTCCTGCCAGCTATCGGTTTTTCAGTGTCCATCTAACAACTCCCAATAAGAGAAAGCCTCTTTTGGGATTCTGCATTTCAGAGTCCGGAAGTAATTTCATCAGAATAAACATAAACAAAAAACCATAACTTGTGGGTTATTAGACAGTTCACAAAATTTAATATCTGTCCACATAATACACTCTGACTATGTCCAGATTCCAGGTTGTCTATATAATTCAACAGTTGCTCAGGACCCGCCTCGCTTCTAAAAGTACCTGACTATTTCTGATGCAAACCACATATTTGTTTAGTTGTTTCCTTTAACCAGCACCACTCGTAAGATTTTTGACAACACTTTAATGACGCTCCATTGACTTCGCACGTCTTTCAACTCACCGTGTGTGGCTAGTGTATGGCCTATTCCTTAGACTTCCAACAGTCATACTCGGTTAGTGCTAATAAACTAGACTGTGACGAATTCCGTTAAAAGGCAACGGGTCAAGCACCATTCGCAAATATGATGAGTGTATTTCTATTTGCGGGAAACAAATCAGTCTGAGGAGCAAGAGTTGACGGGGAACTCTGTCTGATGGACGTGTGAACACATGGTCCTATGCATTTATTCATCGCAAAATGTAAAGGGAAACTTGTCGTTCTCTTTTCATGGCTGTCTCCTAACCAATCATTTAGGATGTACCGTAAAATTCTGACCCAATCGGATTGGCATCTTGTATCTCAAGGTTGTTATTGTCTGTGAGAACA
Organism: Opisthorchis felineus; assembly: GCA_004794785.1. Classification (NCBI taxonomy): domain Eukaryota; kingdom Metazoa; phylum Platyhelminthes; class Trematoda; order Opisthorchiida; family Opisthorchiidae; genus Opisthorchis; species Opisthorchis felineus. The sequence goes on along the minus strand of SJOL01006458.1, from coordinate 146,906 downwards.
ACATCACAGATGTTACTAATGTACACGCATGAGCAATTATGAGACGATCAGCAACACATCAGACCAAACACACAAACGCACCACCTTTTCAAACGTTATCGGATGCTATCTGTATTATCACTTGCCTGCATTATCTCTACACGTGCAGACAGTTCTGCAAAAAAAGGTTTTCTGTTCATACAACCAGCGTTTTGGGCGTTTCGCATGATTCCCCAGGAATCATTCTCTTGTCTGTTGTTCTGCCTGAGACATGTCATTCCACAAGAACTGCAGAGTGGAAACTGAGAATACTTGGTTCATTAACCTTGGGACGAATTAGGATAGAAGAGTTGAAGTGTTTTAGAATTTATCGCACAATGGTTCCTGTTGTCACAAATTGTATCTGCCTGGATTATTATCCTGGTTTCCAACTGCAGCCAAAAACGATTCAGCAGAATATTTTAAACCCATCCGGTTGAAAATATGCAGCTTAAGATGCAACTGCTATTCAGGCATAAATTTTAGGGTTTGTTATTAAGTACCGTAAGTAATTTGATACATAGGATACCAGAGGAAAAGGCCTAGATGGACCGACAAAAAGATTTGTCTCATTTGATGTTGCCCCTTCCTGTAGGGAGATGACAGTCGGAAGATGTCCCAAGAAACCTACCGAAAATGAACACTTCCAGGGTACATTCTCGGGATGGAGGCATAGCTATCTAAAGTATGTGCGAGTACGCACGGCTCGTAGGATTGTCGTTGGACTAATGTCTTCATCCTTCCAAATTGTCATCACCGTCAAAATTTTTTCTTGTTTGTCCGAATACCAGAGAGTGCCACTACATGTTTAACTGTTAAACCACAGCTCCTTCACAGTAGATTTGTTCGAATCAAGCCGTACGAACATTAACATTTCAAGCTGAAGGAATTTGGTGCGTAAACTAAGATAAACTGTGGTGTGAAAACTGGATATTTTTAAATTTTTCGATGATTCATTTTTGGAAAAGACGCACATTCCTCCGTCGGTGATATCTTCATTCCACGATGCTTACTGAACTGCGGTCATTTGATGCCTCCCAAAAATTCCGATGTACTTTATACCGCCGAAATCAAATCAAGAACAATGTCATCCATCGAGTGGAGCTTTGGAGTCCTCTTCTTTTCACTCATCGTTTAGGTTTGCTTTGAAAGTTTCCGGACCATAAAGTTTACATATTTTGACGATTTAATCCGGAAATTTTTACCTGCATCGGAATTCGTTCATGTTAAAACTCTCCAGATCCCCAGATATTATGACATTTTCCAACACATCACTGACCTTCACAAGAAAGCTACAGTTTCTTATTTTTCCACGATACCAGTTTTATAAACACGTGCCAACTTACCAAAGAACAGTATTCAGCTTTTTCAGCCATGCTTGTAATCATCCGCAGTGCGTATTTCAGTAATCCACTATGTTAGTGGAATCTGCAACCATTCTCTGATTAGTAGCTAAAATTATACCATTCATTTTTAAGTATTCAGCTGCCAGTGAATGTTGCACATCAAATGTCGCTCCACCCATAATTCAATACGCCTTTTTATTTCATATTGGCTGGCTGCCTGAGTTACGATCACTCACGTGAAATAAATATTAAGTTTCCAGATTTTTTTTTCACTTCCTATGCAAATTACTGGCACTTTGTAGGTAGAAACGAGCATTTGAGGTTTTAGTTGGGACTCCATACTTTAAGCGAAATAACTTTGCTGAGAAAACAGAACACATCTTCTGCTCTTCCTTGGGATGCTCCACAGTAGGTACCTACGAATGTCCAGGAATATTTGGTAACTGCGAATTTACTGGTGATCTACAACGAGGATGAAAGTGGTGTACTGTACTTTGTAAGACAAGGGTAAGTTTCCGTTAAAACCTCATCTCTGTCCTATCTACTTGAAAATCACATTCTTTTTTGGTGGTAGTGTGAGGTTAGTTGTTCACTTTCAACTGAGTTGTCATCGTTCAAGCTAAACCAGTCTATGCTCAAAACCATAGAAGCAATCTTAAGCTATTTCATCCTGATTGGAATTCGCCAGCAAGTCGAATCGCACCAAACACCAGGGAGTTTAGAACCCGAAACTTCTCATTTGGTAGTTTAAACACTAAACCGTATGGCCACAAGCGGTTAATCAGCATTGTAATTGGCTCATAGGAGATCATTAAATAGGTGCATCACATGGACTATAAAACCTTTCCAAGAAAAGTTATATAACCGAATGCGAACCCACGTTTTAGTAACACGGTAGTAATTTTACTGTATAGCTCTACTATTTTATATTACCTTTGTAATTGCGGCGTGATTAGCTTCCGGCTCACTGAATTTAGCGCTTGCGGAGTTCTTTCAGACAGCGGCTTCTATGAATTAATTAGTATTGAGTGACTGCTGAAAATCCGCAAGTAGCTCACCATCGGTTTCGTCGTGCTTAGAATAGTTCCCGGAAGCTGAGATAATCAAGTTCAGACTTAAACTGTAACTTGGTCGGTTTTTCAACTTTATAGCTCATGTGCACGATGAAACATCTGGAACTGGAGACTCATACGGTACCTCGTAGTGATATTCTTTCGGGTAGTATGAAGCATACAGGCTACCTAATGGCTTCCTTGCGAAGTTATTACATGCAGTTTCATTTGTTACTGAATTCAGTAGCTTGCAGGATAGTTGAATGTGGGAGGGATTTTGGAAAAGGTGGACAGTTTCCAGAGCTAAATGAGGCCGGAATGCCCACTCAAGTGTCGATTTGGTTTGCTTCGAGGGTTACAAAACTAGAAACCTATAAAAGATAGTTCGAGAGCGATCACTCTTGTATCAATGATCTGAAGTGCAGCTATTTAAAATTCAAGAGCAAAAACGAATGATGCATGAGTTGAATTTAGGAGTTTTTAGATCACAACAGTCAGGTTCAAAGCCCTTGTGTGTCCGTCATGTCTTTAAATATCTTCTAGTGAATAATCAAATTGCTAGTGGCAGGTTTATGAAATATTTCAGCAGTGACGTATTAATCTATGGGGATTTGCCACTTTCAACCTTTTTTTCTTTTCGACAAATGTATGACGCATTGTTGAAGGGCAAACTTAAAACGTATACTCTAAATTTTATTTCTGCATGTTTTCATGAACATTCTTCGAATTCCCCAGGTCGCGCATTTTGACGTATTCGCCCTAACTCTTGACTCCCTCCTTGATTGATCTATGGTGGGATGCAGGTTGGAAATAAATCCCTCACCACTGCAAAAGGAAACATGGAATATCTCTAAGCAGGATAAATATACCGGCCTATTGTTTTACATTGTAGTAGGGGGCACCTACCAGCGAATACCCTGATGATTCTGTCGGACTAAGC
>SJOL01006458.1:99407-131837 GCA_004794785.1 Opisthorchis felineus | reverse complement strand
TGCCCAGTTAGAGGCGACGTGTGCTGCGTCTACAACCAGTTTTTCGTGTTTTTAAGTTTTTTCTAATTTAGTAACCAATCCTAGACGTTTATTTCATTATTCGCCCCTATTTCAGCCACCAGATATCTACTGACCTGATGACGAAATCCCGAAAACACTAATGTTTGTTTAAACAGCGAATGGCGACGTTTTATTCAGTAACTTCTGTCCTTTTAGATGAAAGCAGCATCTTGGTTTTACTTTGATTAACTTATCCTTAAACGCCGAGAATGTTTTCTGCTTCTTCCCATAAACTTAGAGGCAAAGTGTTCGCCCCTAAAAAACAATTTTTCCGAAAATTCTTAACACTTGAAGTATCTATGGTCATTTTTCGTGACCTGAATTCTGCTCTGGGAGTTCAACAATGAAGCTTATCAATAAATTATTTCCAAATGAATTTTAAAGAACGAATGTGTGGTGGGTTCGACCGACATCAAACGGTAGACGCTTCTAGTCCAGCGCGAAAACAAACAGCTTCAGACACAAAAAAATAATGAGTGACGGCAACAAATATGAATACTGTACTGACAAAAATAAAGTTCAAAATCATTAACAAATAGCCGGTAAAAACTTCTCAACTAAAGCCCATTTTTATTGAGGAAGTCGGTCTATTTCGAGTTATCGCGCAAAGCACCGCAAACGACATATTCATATCACTGCAATTACCTTCTGCAAAGTTGGGGATCGCAGCACATTCTTCTGGACCTACAGTAACTTGAACCCATTGAGTAACTCAGCACCTTCTAACTGTAGGTCACTGCAAGCATCCAAACCCACGTAGGGTAATATCAGTTCATGTATACTAACTACTTTGCATTATACACTCATATGCATATCAATCTGGTTTTCATGAAAACTCACCTGGTACATCATAAACAAGAGATTCAACTGGGTTCCAGTTGAGTCACCTGTCAAAACCAAATTGGTACGCAAATGTGTGTACAAGTCGAATTTCGTGAAATTAGTGTTCACAAAGCACATAAGGTTGACGGAAACTAGGGGGACTACTTCTACCTGATGAGCCCGAAGAAGGGCGAAACCGGTCGTGGGCTGTAGAAAAGTTTTCAGCAACCTTATGCGTAGGGTACTACGTCCAAATACTTTTTTGTTTTTCGGTCGATATGCATTACATTATATTTGGTATGTAATCCTCCACTACTAATCTCTGCCTCTCAAGGAGAAACCTACTTAACAATCTGTGCACTAACAAAATCACAACGACTTTAGCTGAATCCGGAAAATATGAGCTAAAATAAATCTGCGGAACAGATGTTTGAACCGTACGTTGACTCAGAGACAAAAATGCGTCTTTGACACTGTGGCACTTTGTTACTTAAAAATTCTTCTCTGGTGATCAAAATCGAGTTTTATATGTATTTACAATCAAAATGAGACCAAAAATCTATCAGATTCTACAATTTTTTCGCTGCGCGAAAGTGTACTTTGGCGTTGCTGGCCACTTTTCCTAGCAGAATTTGGCAGAGTACCATTCTCTTGCCGATAATACCGAAGAATGGAAGGGAAAATTCTTTTTTCTAGTTTGATTCTCCTAAAACGTTTGCGAAGGTTGCTTACCTTGCTGACTAATATGAATCTGCTGACCTTAGTATGTACCGTGTGAAATGGCTGTATTTGAAACCTATAACCTTATCGATGTCCTCACACGGCTGCAAGATATTCTTGAGTAAGCCGAATCAAATATATCACGGGCGATTTAGAGTTTTACAGACCCTTGCAATTTCTATTCAAATTTCTTCGCCGTTCGTATTGAAAAATTTAGCCAGTTTTCAAGGTGTAATTTGCAGATCCGACCAAGCTTTCATATAAGCCATTCATTAGAATTTCGTTTTTTTCGAACGGTACGCCCTTAAGGGACAGTATGACTTTACACCGCACGTTAATTCGTCAGTGCCTGCAGAAAAAAGCACCATTTTCATAGAGCCTGACGTATGACCAAATAGTTTTCACCGGCTTCCTGTGAAATTTTTGCTTGTTTTCTTAATGATCACCCTCGAACTTAGTCGGGAAATAGTGCCCTTATTATTCATTCACGGAAACCACATCACCTGGTCACTTAATGACTGACCGCTCGGGTGACGACTTCTCATGTGGAAGTTTCACCCATCCTGTGAAATCATCATTCATCTAATCTACTCGTTTATTGACAAAGACGCTGTGAACATTAGGTGACAAATCTTGGTGCCAAGAGGGCGCTTTACTGCAGAAACTGGAAGAAAAGAAGTATGACTTGATTCTCAGGGAACCACTTTTGTAATTTCAAGTCCAGATCGTGAACATTTTATTTGGTACGTTTTATGGTTTATCACAGATTATCCTCATGTAACTCCGTATTTTCCATGGTCACATTCGCTTGACGGCTGTCTCGGTGAATCGCAATATAATAGGAAATGTATACGGATTGTACCATACCGAAGTCCTTTGTCAGCTACAACGTTTGTCACAAAAGTGAGCAATGAGCGGACGCACCGATCAATGTTAAATATATAGCAATCAAATTCCAGCGGACATGCATACAAGTACAGCCGGGTCACGTGAATCAACATGTGGTCCAAAGCTCTTGCCTCAATCGTGCACTTACCAAACTTTCTAGCCAATTCAACCTGGGCTGACAACTTTAAAAGCTGAGGAAATGTCTACCTGGTGGTCGTAAAACACCAGAATATTAACGACACCAAAATCGCGATTCCAAACTAATTGGCCTATGAAACCAAAATCTGTAGTAAAAAGCGACTCCGAGTTTTCCCGTTTTATGTTCGGCTTTGTTCCCTTGTCTTCCTGGCTATCGTTTCAGTCGCAGGCCTGAAAAAGCAAACAAAACACCAGTCACAAACAGACTCTTCTTTAATTTCGGACTCTGGATTATTTATTACGTTTGGTACTTTTTATACCACATGCCATTAGCACCCGTTTTTCTCGAGGGGATATATCACCTCCGGATTTCAACACACTGACATACAAGAAACACCGATTTGTCATTTTATCACATTGAGCAAATACTCAAGCAGATTTAAGAGGTTGGGAGGTTGTCTTTAAGAATCTAAGGCATAAGATTAACTTGTGACGGGGCAGAACAGTGGTGAAAGAAGCTCACCGGTCTCCATAACTGCTCTATCCCCAAAAGCATCATTCACGCCCTGGTCTGCACACCCGTAACTTCATTCCCTACCAGACCAATATGTCAATACATTCTCAGTGAGAACCAAAGCACCAGAATGACACCAGCCTGGTCCTTCATAAAGATGTGTTGTGTACTTTCACAAGCCGATTGATAAAGTGTATACTGTCAAGCACAGTCTGGAGTGGACACAGAATTCATCATTTTGGCCCCAAATTGGTGTCATCACAGGTTGCCTCCTCTCAAATAAATAACATCTTCTTTAGGCTAAATTTACTATCATTTAATGGCCCAAAATGAACCAATCTTAGGAGTAGATGTTAAAAGTTTGCCAGATTACACGTCCATCGGATTCATCGACAGCACTGGTGAGATCAATGAAAATGCTAAACATTCCGCGACCGGCTGCTCATTTATAAGGCCTAGTCGCGGAGTCTACGCGGACCTTCGTGTACCTGACTGGAGATACTGAAATGCATGGTGCTTTTGCTGTCAATTCTTACCCATATTGTTTGACTGAGTGTTTGAGTTATGTGCGCCTCAGGTGTTTACGGTAGGCCAGCTCCAATTCCGCTTCTTTCAAAGAAACTGACGCATTTGTACTGTAGAGCAGCACCAGTTTCCCCATTTGGTGCTGCCATCGACAAGGAGGATGACACCTAGTCCCTGAAATTCAATCAATTTTACTTTAAACCTTTATAATAGGTTGTGATAAATACACGTTTGTAAAAAAAGTCAAGACGCACAGTTTTCTTTATTCGTCGTTGCTGGTAAATTTTCGGATAGTCGGAAGCAAACCTGAATGTGTATATAAATAGCATGAATGGAAAACCCAAAAAGAAATGCATAACCTGAGAGAGACCGGAGGGACTTCGCGAAAGGAAAACCCCTTACCACACAGAACAAGCCACACGAGTTCAAATTCTAAAAATGTTGGCACTTCAGAATAACTCTCAGCTAATCGGGTAAGCGAGATAATGAGACACAGAGATTTCGTACGCCAATGTGATTACGTATAGATGCACAAGAATCCTGAACGATGTGCAATGTGTGTAAAACTTAACCAGAACTGTGTATGCATTCATATAGCTTCCAATGAAAACAATTGCAAAAGTACTATGCGTAATGTTACCGAACGCCAACAAACGAAAATACACCGCTTTTTCGGCAATCCATCAAAAACAATGGCTGAGCAACACAAAGTAATCGGAAAGAAGTGATATTTTGTATCTCCTGCTATAGATTTAATAGCCCACTTAAAGAAGCCGACACCCGGTAGTGCAGAACTTGCCTGCAGAAAGCAGTATTGTCTGCATATTTTAACAAAATTGAGTGTTTTTCGGGGTGTCTGTGTGGGAAAAGAATGGAGGGGATGGACGAGAGCCTCTTGACGTACGCCACATTCATAGACGAATGTTTTTGATAACCTTTCACCACTCCGAATATATTGTCCTCGATTCAAAATTTTAAGGAGGACAAAAGTGGTCTTTCTATATCCGTCCACGAAAATTATATGGCATACTTTTAGGTCGGAAGCAAATTGTTTTGATGTCTAAAGTACTCGGAATTGTGTGATTCAGCCATTTGTAGGCACACTGATGAGTATCTCCGAAGGAGCTAAGTGGAAGTTTTGTAGCACCAGGCATTAACCACTCTGCCGCTTTGCGTAAACAGGCAAGTACGGAAGTGGACGGATTTCCAATGGGTCGAAAGTCTTGTAGCCTCTAATTATAGGAGTTATTCTTGCGACTCACCATCACTACTCTGGAATTCTCTGAAACTCTTCTAAGATGCTGCCAAGAAACTCGGAGAGTGTAGCAGGGATTTCTAAAGCACAAGACCTCAAAACCAACAGGGAACCTTGCCAGTCCCACTGGCGTTTTTCGGGTAGATTTTCCTTAATTTGAGATAAATTTGTCTTTGGAAGAGCGTTGCCGGTTAAGTATTTGAGCTTTTTGGTTACGCGTGTGCATCCAAATGGATGGCATTATATGTTTTGCGACAAAAGTACCACCGAGTTCGCAAAGATCCGTGACAATTTCTGTACGTCGGTTTTACTGGTCGGAAGGACATTTTATCGCTAGCTGTGTACTTTTATAACCGGGAAAGTTCGCGTGAATGACATTCAGTCGGATATCCCTGAATTCTCATGAATGCAACATACCATCGTCATGGTCTCATTTTTTGGATCTGTAGTCTTCTTGCATTGCACGGTTTTCCTGAATACAGTTGAGGTGAAACCCTCTAGGGTTAGGCACTGCGTTCTCCGCGAGCAAAACAAATCCAGGCAAAACGTCACGTAAGTAGAAGACACTTTGTATGGTATGAACAGCTTCAAAAAGTAAAAAAACAGTAAATTTCGTTACTTTAACCACATTTGGAGATGAAGGAGGGTGAGAGTAGCCAGAAGTTCCTTTGGATTTGCCTTTTCTGAGATTTTCGTAGGGTTTGATAGTTCATCTTGGACCAGGCTTGAACGATGTTGTCGCCAAATGTAAGTAAAAGCACGTACAAGGCAGCTCCGTTGGTGAAACATAATCAAGACTAACTTGCCATCTATTCGAACATTTTATGAAGTTTGTCACTTCAAATGTTCGTCTGAAGGACACGCCAAATTGATGTCGGTCGCCACAAACTAAGCAAATGTATGAAATCTTACAGTTAGACAAACATTCAGAGAAACTGTCATAAAACCTAGACAACGACGAGAACAGCCTGCTTGGCGGCTGTTATGGTATTGAGAAAACTGGAGCTACATATGGTAACCAGAGAGCATTTGTCTGAGAAATCGAATCGAAGATGAAGTACCAGTTTGATCACCTAGAACGACTTGCTTATATTAGAATGCCACCACGGATTTTTTGTTTACATATTGACTCACTCAAACTAATCAGAAACCTTCGGGGGTAAACAGTTCAACTGGAGGATTAGTTTTAAGCAGCATCCTTAATCTACTGCGCGTCTGTTCTAGCATAGTGTAAGGAGCTTGCGTAGCTCATCCCTCTTCCTAGGGAGAAATGGTGAGAACAGATTTGGAAAGCTTTTTTCACTGCAAATTACCATCCAGCGCGGCACCTCCGCCTTTCTTGCCTAGATTTCTATTTTGTTCTGAACTCTTTTCGACAGCTGTATGCAGCTGATGTTGACTGGAGGTTCGGCAACAGTCCTGCTAAATCTCTTGTTTACACTATTCCTCGGCTCGATGTGCACCAGTAAGTTTGCCTTTTACTCCAGCTGAATCGATACTCAAGACACCCAGGATGTTGACAAAAACTTTGGACAACCTACTACAACTCTTCTGTAAGTACATCACTGGTTTTGCTTCGTTAATCAAGCATTTAGGTCTTTAAGGCTTCCCCTCGCTTTACCATTCTGATAGTGTCAGGAAGTCGAAAAATTATACAACCAGATGTATTGTTTTTATTGTCGATAAGGCTTATTGGATTAGTGCCTTACAGTTTTAATTCCCATTGGCTTCGAAACTCAGTAACCGGTGAATAGTTACTTTGACGTTTGGTTTGTCAGGCAGAAATTTAGCAACAGGAAATGGCTAAAGTATTACATATCATTATGACACAGTTGATACAGTGGCCACCAACTGAATAGAATCATCAAAAGGTGCGTCTAAAACTGGGACAGGGTCTGTCAAGAAAATATGCACTTTGATATATGTTAGTGCGGTACAGTAACGAAACTGTTACAAAACCAGAAGTCGGTGCCAACTTTGAAGCCTCTGACTTTTGGCAAGCCTATCAAATCACAAAACCCACAGTGGATTAAACCTAACGTAGTTCTGCTTGATTGGTGCTTTTCTGCTTCATCCCGTCTAGCATCTCCGCTCATGGGAATCTCAAAAATTAGTTACGGTTTAAGTACATTATTCATAAGTATTTTTGCCTACCCTAAACTGAATGGCACTGGTAATTTTTCTGACATGACTTTGGTCATTTTTGTACTGAAAGTGGTCAACACCGGACCGGACACCGTTTTCAAAAAGTGACTGCTCTTGGACCTCTCTCACAGCATCACACGGAACATGTTTAACCACACAACAAAGTCAGCCATTCTGAACTGATTGATTGATTGCCATACTTAGGGGGTTTCCCGTTTATCACATCTATTAAAAAATAGTGTGCGCTTTAGGCACATTTAAGCATTGGGCTCAATACATGAAGGGTGAATGGTTCACATAAACCAAACCACTCATTTGAAGCGAACACACATTGGAACTCGAAGAGCCGGTCTACTCACGGATCTTAATCAGATGACCTGTTCAGGTGCGAATCGAAAAAGCGTTTCGTATACAGGACAGGTTTGTAATTGCAGTGCTTGTTAGGAAATAACACAATTTTTAGAAGAATGTGCAGCAAGGAACACCAGCACCAATTCGATGCGGTGCGAAAAGGATTGTTCTAGTTGTCAAACAACAAGTGCAACGTTTTCTTGTTAAGACTAGAGTTAAGACCAGCTGGACGACGAAACTTAGCTAGGATTGTTACGAAACCCTCAAATCGGCTGTTTGTTGGGGTGAGCTTTTATCGGACTCCTGGTAATTCTCGAGGCTGCAGGGCACTTATTTGCAAAACAAGTTGGTTTCAACAGATGATTTAAACGATTCTAAGCTGAAACAGTCGTTTATAATGACTTATGACTAAATGCTCAATTGGTACGTCTATGATGATGATAATACGGCTGATAAAGTTGACCCAAGCTCCTCGCAATTTCACGTCCTGTTAAACTCTTCCTATGAATTATCAGGTAGGCGTCTTCCCGGATTTTCACTAACTTTATTTTCCTAGTGAACACTCATAGGTAGGTGGAGTTCTACGTTCATTTTCAAACTAAGTTGGTGGTAAAGGATGGTTCAGCTAAGCTCCAGTCGGCCCCTCTCGTTTGTAATATGATATAGTTAATATTTACATGGAAGGGAGAAACCCTGTGAGTGGTCCCTCTATAGTTGAAAATTTTATTGGCACATCTTACATACATCGGGTAACTTTACACCAGCATGTAGTGAATGTCTCTTATTAGCTAACGGAGCACAGATAGGACTGCACCAGAACGGACATGAGCGGGCCTGAAGTAAATAACGTCTGGTTACACGTCGGCATCACCGTTCCACCAAGTGTCGGGCTTGTCAGCTTGTTGTTCTGGGCATGTTCCGTGGGCAAACTTCCCCCCCCCCCCGTGATTTCTGCAATGCACCTATGATGGCAAGATATAGAATGGAAAATGAAATGAACAACGTGTGAAAGGGATCTGGTGAAATTTAACACCTGTTAACGTTTCAAATGCGCAACGTGTGTTCATGAAACGAATACAACTGAGGCTTTTTCATCAGTTAGAATTACGAAAGTCCCCGCAGATAAAAATGACCCAAACATTTCGGAGAAATGAAACTGGGTATCCAGATAGATGTCTTTCATAACACGCGTAAAGAACATTTTGTTTTACTACTGACAGCTAAAAGGTTTCGAACATGAAGTGCCTTATAACAGCTGTTGTGGAAACTGACAAAATTACAACGTCATTCCTGACAGCCATGACCATATCGGTGAGACATTCACGTGATTATTATTGATTAATTATTATCCCGCGGACTATGAAACAGCTGAGTGAGCTGCAGGCGGTCATGCGCATCGAAGTTCCCCAGTCTGATAGCACTCATCAGTAAGATTGAGAGTCAATAATAAAGTTGCTTCATATATAGCATACTGATTAGTTTTTTATAGTACCTGCAACCTACCAGCTTACAATGAACCCAAGAGTTCGAGACTAGCACGCGAGTCCAAGGTCAACGAAATTGGTAGGTTTAGTTGTTTCAAATAAAAAGCCCTCAAGGTCGTTTGTATTTTCGATCCCGGTTTAAATGACGAGGGTGCTTGGTACATCAGTAAAGGCCATAACAATAAGGCTTCACGAATTTTTGTACGAACCATCTGGTCGCTACTCAGACTCACGTAGTAAGGAAGCTACATAGAAAGCGTCTTACTCTAAAGTTAAGAAAAAACAGACAAGGTAAAACAGACAAATAAAAATCCACATACAATCTTGTTTGAAGTACACAGAATGTATTTGAAAATGCCCTCATGTATTTCGAAGCAGTCCCAATCCTTATCCACGCCTAGGTCCGCGAGATTTACGACCAGTTGTACTCCAAATGTAAAGCAATTAAACACAGCTTTGTTATGGTGGTAATCGTCGACCAAAATGCAGTCGATCACTAAAGGCTTTTGGGGGATGAACACTTTTTTATTCAGCGAACCATCAAGCGAGGTGCATCCCCCGTTGTACAGACTGACTTAAAAATGCACTAGGGGATGGCGACCACTTTTAGGATTTTTTCTCCGACACACATCGCTATGTGGTAAATCCGACGGGAACACAAAGCCCATTCGGTAAATGCTACCCACTCGTTTCCTGTGTAGGCGTAACGCGGTGGCTTTGAACCAATAAAGAACACTCAGTGAACAAATTTGGTTTTGCAGTTTTTGTTCGCATTCGTGCAGGTTCTGACGTAAAATTGCTGCTCTTTCATGGTATTCAAAAGATGCCCCGCAGAATACCATAAATAATCTGGAACTGGCATCAACAGGTCACGGAGAGTGCACAGCTGTTACAGCTGAGTCTGTCTGAAAAAAATTGTGTGGGACATCGGAAAGTGTAGATGATACGACATTGAACTAAGGCGAATATTGTATAGACGTAACATACTTCTCATAAGGTTGCTGAAAACTCTTCGACAGACCAATACAGGCTTCGACCTTCTTGTGGTTCATCAGGTAGGTGCAGTCCTCTAGTTTTCCCCAACCATATATTCTCCTTGTAACCGAACTGCATGAAATTCGACTTATACACTCAACTGCATATATATATATATATATATATATATATATATATATATGCCGAGAAAGAAAGAACGAGGATTAAATGCTTGCTCGCAACTAAGTGCACTGCTAACGTCACATGTCAATGAACTAGCAAGATAAGTTTTATCAGGTGAAAACTTCTCCTCTTAAAAAACTTTTTGGCAACTTTTGTGTTGTTGTTGGGACCGATAGTCTATGGATATGGGTGAGCTGCGTAGCCGTTGATATCTCATTTAAGGCCCCTTGACCTCAGCACGATTAGTTATTCGATCAGTCCATCGCGGTTACCTATATCGGTCAGGCTTGATTAGTGTTGTGACTTTCAGTTGAGTTATCGGTCAAGATGACCGGCTGTGAGTTGTTACAGTACTCAACCGGATACTTTTCGACTATGAAGAAGAAGCCGATAGCTTCCAAGCGCTGTGCTGCAAACTTCGGTTTGCATTTCTATTTGCACCACTGCCCACTCTGAACAGTTCTTCTTCTGGTCAGCCGCAGTTATCCCTCTCAACCCATACCAAAGCAGTGAGGCAGTGAACTTAATTCCTTCTCATATTAGAACTTATGAGCCGTGTGCAGTATTGGCCATGCTAAAACTTGGATAATAGACAACAGACCTGTTAGGTGGACCTGCGACCACCAATGCAGGAACGCACACCGGACGCAGTTAAATTATCAGGTCCGAACAGGCTAACGTGTTCACCCTAGGAATGTGCGATTGGTAAAATGAGTTGTAAACTTGAGTTATGGGTGAACATGTGGACATAACAACAATCACATCCGAATAAATTGGAAAAAATAAATAAATAATGGTCAAGGCCGTGTCATTTGTGACCACAGTTTTCGGTAAATTTTAGCAATGAATTTGACCTCGCCTTCATGAAATGCTGGATAATCTTCTATTCTGATACGTATCACTGCGAATATCACCTATTCAGACCGCCCAAAGAGAGGAGCAAGTCTGCTGACGTGAAAACTTGTGAAGGTCGTGAAAAGGGAGGTGTAATTTTCTGGCCGATCATTAGTAGTCCGGCTCTTAACGGATTATGGGCACATCAGCCAATCCGGGTAGGAACGCCCTTAGTTCGTGTAAGTTGTGTGCACAGATGATTTCCACAACCACTTGATGTTGAAGTTATCAAGGCAAACTTTGACTCCAAACCTTAGGTGCTTGAACTGGGCTATATTCATCTGATGAGGTTTAATCAGGACGAAGTGTCCAGTGACTGTTTTTAAGGAGATCACTTCTACTGAAGAGGGAAGGTTGCTTGATAAAGCAAACCCTTGAAGGTTATGAAGATTGTGGACACTTGTTTTGTACGTCTCGGTGGAAGACTGTAAATTGTTCCCATCGCACGTCCATAATATGTAAGCAGGAAGTTTATCCTGACACTCGCATGCGTGCACATACCTATAATTTTCTATGGCTTACCACAGTGAAACACCATTAATTATCATTAACACTATTTTTTCAAGGCAAGTTGACAAGCTTCCATTACGGTTTGAAAACCTATTCTCAGCGGAAAGAAGAATGTAGCGAACCGTTCATGAAGTCATAAATTTCCGTTGAGTGAAAATTTTCCAGCAACACAATGCTAGATTCACTGTTGCCTACTTCATTGAGCATAAATCATCTGAAAAAAGGTTATTTTTGATGCTAGTGAACGACATATCATCGCTGAAAGCAAATTTTTAATAGCTCACTTTCAAAAATTGCTCGCTTTTTCCAACTAATTTTTGACTTTTCAGCTCACCCCCAAGGTCGTCACCCTTTCTCTTCCCAGTTTACTTGTAGATAACTGAAGAGATTAGCCCCATCAAAGGACATTCACGTCTGCAAAAACTGCACGACAGCTTTTTCCACCAAAAGTCGATTAGGGTGTGATCCCTCTTACTTTGAGAACACAAGCAGTATATTTGACACCTGTCCCTTCCTTACTGAGTCTCAATTATTTATTCAAAAGATCCTTCGCAGGTACCATTGTTCTTGGGTACTTACAGTGTATAGGTAGTACAGACAATTCAAAGATTCAGGCAGAAAAAATCAAGTGAATCCAATGACCGCTACAAATCTCCACTCAAGATATTAGTGGACACGGGTTCACGTGACCTGAACAGGCGCTAATCGCACTGGTGCTAAGCGGCACCTGGCCGAACGGTACAAAGCTCAACTATCACTTTGATTATCATGGGTTCACATCACTCCAGAACTTCACAAAATATCTACCTACGGTTGTGCCACACGAACATAAACACCCGTAAACAGTTTTTTCCCAGAACTTGAACACAAATGGACCGAACTTGGACCACTAATAGCGAACTACTTACGAAGTGTAAGCCAGCCTAGTGTTATACGAAAACAATGTTACATACTGGGATGGTGACATTTATTTCGTTAACCAAATCCGAAAAATCAATTGTTGTCTTGGCACTAATGTAATTTGAAAAACTGTCAAAAATTTTGGTTAAGCTTTCATTTTTAATATTGCTGTGAATGTTTGACTTGGGTTCGAAATTGAGAAACCGACCTAATCTAGTTGTAGATATAAGCTTTTCCCCGACTTCAAACTTGAAAGACTTGCTTTTTGCATTTGTCGGATGCTATTTCATGCTGCATCTGTCAGCTCTTTTTAACGCCTTGTCTTTCATTGTGTTTCGCCAGCTAATGAGCCTAGGAGGTCAAGGACAAACCTTTATGTTTAAAACCCTTCAGCTTGATAGGAAGTAGATCAATGGACTATCAGAGTATGCCCAAATGGGGCCTTAAGACGTTTTTGACTATACCATAGTTAATGCGTCTTCTACTATTCGCCAGTGTATCGCACAAAATATTCTTAGTGGAGCTGTGGACACCTTCAACACTGATGCTGAATGGCAGATTGTAGTGACCTTCAGTCACTAGAAGGCCGATTCATGAAGCTTCCGTCATCGTGAGCAAAAAACAACCCCGTCCACTTGTGAATAATTCGAAAAATAATTCAGTTAAGCTTTCAAGGAATTCTCATTTTACAGCAACTTATCCAGCAGGTCCAGCGCTCTTCAAGGAAATAGATTTTTTCAAAGCATTGTACCATTAACCATAACAAATCGGTTTACAAATGGACCGTGTGCCCCCACAGTTCACTATAAATAAGCAATAATGATACAACTTCCTCAAATAGTGCAAAAGATGATTCAGAAACAGAAAACTAGTAGAAACACATGAACATCCGCAAACTTCCCGGCATTCCCTCCTCCAATTTAATGACAGTCAGAAATTTTGTTTGATACTCCAGTTGTTCGCGGTAGAAACCTTCACGATTACAGAATTCGTCTGGAAAACCTTACTCAAGAATAATTGGAAAACGTCGGCAAATTATTCGCAACGGATGGAATGTTAGCCGCACGATATCAGCAACCGGTCACAAGTTTCCAGTAAAAACTTCGTGTCCAGAGACGGGAATTTGCATGCTATCCCTTCTTTGAACGATTACTGTAATATCGTAGAAATATACTCAACATTCATGGCATCATCCTCATTGGTTATCTTGTGGTAATCAAAATTATCTAAACCTTTTTAAGACAAAGAAATCTGGCTTGGTGTACCACATAAAAGCATGAAATCATGGAGTTGGTATCGCGTTCGGAGTTCGATTTGCATCAGTATAAAATTCAGTCACTCATAGCTTTGAAAAATTCACATCTGTTTTGTGCCAACAAGTGCCGTGTTTCCTACTACTTTTAGTTCTCATTTGCAAAAATTAACTGTTTGCATATTATTTCTTTCATATTTCTAAGTATTATAGTTTTTTTTAACTAGGTTCTTAAGAACACAGAGCTTATGAGATCTTGTGGGTATGATCCACTAGAAAAGCAAGCAATTTTTGGGTTCAAAGCCTACCGATCGACTGGCTCACTAGTTGACAGTGTACCGATAGAGATCAAGATCATCCATTTGGCAGCTAAACAGCGAGGGCACTGCGGACAATGGCCACCCAGCGTAAGCTACTTGGGAACAAATCGAGAGCTAAACCAATCACAATCAGGCGAATTCGAGCAGCCAATGCAGGGTTAGGAAAGGCATCCAGGAATATTGTTTGCACTGATAAAATCAGAGTGATTCTACAAAATAAAATAGGAGTTCCTAAGAGCGAACCAAGGCCTTTTCTTGACCGATTTTCGGTGTCAGAACACTTGTTTGTTGTTTTTACTGTATGGTGCCATGCAAAGTTTAACCCTCTTTACATTGCGTTCCCGAAATTTTGTAACAGTTGTAAACAAATAGGTTAGACCAGGCATAAATATAATTGATTATAACCTCATTGCTTAGAAGACTTCCAACAAGAGGAAACATTTTCAAATGCTCACATCGAGTAAGTAGACTTCAGCGGCAAAAACAGGCATATAATATATATATATATATATAATATAATATAAACAGCTAGATCATCCTCGCCATGTCACTCGGAGGAAGCATGGGGGCTGAAATAGTGCCAGGTTGCCTAAGCGCAAACAGGAGCAGTCGAAGTGCAGAGGTTGGGTAGAAACCATGGACCTACCAGATAGTAAATTATCCCGTTAACCACTGAACGATCTCGAGCTCATAAATATAGGTAATTTAGTATCCATGTTTTGTGCTGCAGTCACTTCTCAGTGGAGGCAGTAAATGCGATATTATTACGCAATCGCATGTATATAAATAAGAGTCCCACGTGTAGCCGGTTACACGTTCACAGTTCTTGTTTGAACATTGTCCTCCTGTCCTTAGGTCTGTTTAAAATCGACTACCTACTGCGGGTGGCATTCGCATTTGCCGAAAAGAGTGAGCATCATATGTATCTTCATGGAACCAAAATAGTCCACAATCAACAGAAATTTTACAGAATGGTGGCCACCATAAAAATCGCGAATATAACAGTAGGTAGTAGACGTAGGAATCTCCTGCGTGAATTACGGAAAGCCATTTTGTTGTGTGTCTTTGAACAGTGTGTTGAATGAAACCACCAGTTTAGTTATTATGAGCCTAGCAGTAGAAAAGTATCGTAGACATCGGTTTCTCTCAAACTCGTGCTGAACTCGAACGCATCATAAAATCACAAATTAATGTTCGTGCCTGTGAAAATGTTTTGTTTTTGCGTTGTATCCCATGTCGAGAGGGGGAAAAGCTAATGGTATTTCCGGCTTGCTGAGTATGTTCAAATGCAATCCATCGGCTCCCGTGAAGCGGTGATCATTAATTTGGAAGGCCTGCGCGTGTACACATTTTGCTGAAAACGAAGACAAGTTGTTTCAAATAGCTGATGACACGTTTGTTTGCAGGATTGGTAATCGAAAGCGGGCTACAAATGGCGGATATTGTTCATAAGTTGGGGTACCAACTATGAAGTCCTTTTGGTAGACGAGGGAGCGGTGACAGGCTCGAACCCCTGAGTGTAGGAGTTTTGGGCAAGTGGACTGGCCCTTCCTTCACCTGAAGGAAAGAACAAAAGTAAGCAAATCATACGCAGATAATCAGACCAAACTTGATTTCTGAAATTGTTTCTTCTTCAAGCAAAGTATTATGGTGATTTAAAGAAAAGCTTTTAATAGATGTCCGTAATACTGGACCCCGGACCTAACGGACACTTCTGAGGTTCGCACAAAACTGCCACCAGAATTTCCGTATCAATTGAGGTGACTTGGAGAAAGGACGCGTAAAAATGTCCAAATGAGCCAGTGAACAGCTCTCCGATGGAGGCCATTTCGCGAAGTGGTGATTTTTCTGCCATAATCACTTCGACCTTAAAATTTTGGGTGAATCAGATTGGGGTGCCAGCTTACTGTCAAAATGTATCATTCACGCCAAAAATTGTGAAAAACCACTCAGTAAAGACTAATCACTTGTTGAGCCGATCTGCTTATTCTCTGGGCGATTTACTGAGCTCATCACGGTGACTGCCCACAGCCGGAGCAAAACACGGCATCTGCTTCCGCACGTGTATTTAGGTGATTGTGGCCAGAATTCAGGAGAGTAGATGCTTAAATTGAAACACCGAAATCTGGAAAGGAATCCTGTGTACCGTTGCCAGGGGCCCCATATATTCTGGCACGCATCAATAGAGGCGGCTGGACAAACATGTACTACATCGATTGCATAGTCAGCAAATTCCGTGATAAAGTTTGCGGTTATATTTTACGTGGTACATCGGATAGACTATCTTCCCAAAACCATACTCTGCCTGACAGAGAAATGGCAGTCGAATTACGCGATTGTTTTGCCCGGTGATGAGCATAGCCCGAAAGAAGCTGGTCAAGTTTTTGGGACGACAGTCTTTTGTAGGACAAGTCTTTTGCTGTAGAGCGTCCTCGGCATGAATTAATGCCACTAGGTTTACATAATGAAAAGAGGCTACATGACTTGGACACGATACAAGAAATAATGACCCGTATAGCCACCACTCAAAAAATAAACCGTACCGTTGTGCTTGATTCTGTTAAGTAAACTTGGGGTGAGTGGGTCGTTTGGTACTCGGCATCCGAATAAATTGCTGTCATTATGCCATGTTAATATCAACCCGTAATGTAGTAACCATGGCCAGGAACAACAGCACTAGTGTTTGAAGAAGCCGCTCAGATTTTGTGCCGCAATGGGATCCAAACATGGCTATTAAACGTTGTCATGGAAAGAAATAATGAGGATCAAAACGGTGTGGCACAAGAGGAACTGGAGCACAAGCTGTTTCTGAGCAAAATGAATAGAGCTACGGGCGAATTTCTTACCAATGCGCCAGCAGTTTACTGGATCTACAGATATGTGGTAGTGGCTGCAACGCAGAATAGGAAATATGTAACCTAACCCTTTTCGCTTGCAGTCACTTTTATACCAGACCAGATAAAATGAAGTGTAGTAGACATTCTAAAAACCTCAATCCACTGATCAGTATTCGATTTTGTTTTTGGTTGGGTCCTTGTGGACTGGATGAATAGAAAGCCGGGTTGCTGATACACTGGATCAGCAATTTAAGTATGAGCGATCCCGGAGAGTAGTCCTTTGTTTAATACAGCCACTATTCGAGGAGATTAATCTGAGTAACGCGCGAAAGTCAAGACCAAAGTAATCAAAAAGTAGGCTTGATATAAAAATGCGGCACTGTAAATGCAGTGATAAAACGTTGGCAGTGTCAAGTTCGCACATTGCGAATCTCCGACAGCAACGCCTCGGCAAGGCATGCCAGCGAGCCAACTTGAAACTCGTAATGAACAGCCGAATTCACCGTGTCACGAATTGGAAGGTGAGCCTCCTAGTTTAAAATCAAGTGCGGAACACAAAATAATGCCTCGGTGCACAAAAATGAAAACTATCATGGTAAGGAACAGGGTCTAAACCTTGATTTATGGACAGTAATATCGTCCAGACCAGGACTAATGCCCAGGCACACACGTCGCTCTTTCCAAACGGGCTGATTAGTACATATTATATAAAAATATCTGGAGTGCGGAACTTCGATTCAAGCAGCCTAAATTTACAGCACATGGTGAGGTGGCTGCTGGCTCCCCGGATGTCAGACGACTGGCTGATGTGACCTGAAGACTCGTGCATATCGTGTACACTTTTGAGGGAGTGTTGAAAAGTCTACGTCGCATTACGTTGCAGAACATAACCTTCATCCAATTTGAAAGGCAAAGAAGCATTGTACGCAGTCGTCCTTGATATCGTTCAGTGTAACAGCTGAAACCTAGAATAAGTGAATATGAATATTACTTGGAAAAATTAAAGGTACTTTCCAAACTTTTCAAACTTTTAGGCTGTTTTTTAGCTTCAAATGACACTATGCGTGGATGATATCGAAAGTCAGTGCCTGTTGGCCACCTCAAAAAGAGCAAGAGGAATGAAGGATTATCCATGTGTATGGTATGATGGTCTGCGAAGGGACCAGGAAGTAGCTGATCCGTTTTTGGTTAGTATTAAGCAAAACTTTCGAAGCTAGTAAACTTTGAAATTTTATATTTTACAGAAATTGCAGAACAATTAGAGAAACCAGCTGAATACTCATATTCTCAACATGATCAACATTTTTTATGGGGGGAATATCTCAGTACGATTTGGAAAACTGTCGTGTAAAAAATGCTCCTCAGTTGTATTCAGCATGTCATTGCTTTGTTCCAGTCCAAAATTCAGACTCACTGCGAATCCTCACTTAAACTTTCTAAGTTTAAAGACGCCCTCGAAAATGCCCATGGAACTAACGTACACGCACCACATCGAAGATTTGATTTTAGGGACACGCCAGTGATGTGACAGCAGAACCAAATAGCGCTACACTTGGCCTCTATGTGATCGATTGCAAAATTTCTTCATAATGGTTGCCAACATTGTCCGAAACGTCGGAGTATAACACCCCCACCTCTCGCATTGTTTATGCCTTAAGTTTTCTATGCCGCAAAAAGAACGGCTCTCAATTTGTTCATTACAATCCGAGCTAAGACAGACCCGAAATTCCTCATCCTCCTGTCGCTCTAACCCCCGTGGCTTTAGAATATGAAACCGAAGCAGGCATACTACATTACTGTTCAGGTGGTTCAAACCACGCTTTGTGCTTTCAACCAGACTGAAAAGACAACGTTAATTCTGACTTCTACGTTAAATAAATCTCATATAACAATGCTGAAAGCATCCCCTTTGTGCTACCAGTCGCTTTCTGCACTTATTCACTGTGCTTGCGAGAGGAGAAGGATTTACAGACCAAAGTCATTTGGCCAACCTCCGAATATATTTCAGAAGGGAAGAATAATTCAGACGACGAGTGGAACTTCCATCTGAGGAGGAGAACCCAGTCAGTAAGTGAATGCGTGAGGTGGATTCTGTGATTGAAAAATCAGTGGAACAAGGCGCTGTGTAGGTGCAATTACATCACACTGCTGATCGACCGCTCGTGGCCGGGAGGTCGCAGGACTGTAACCAAATAGCTTTTCGTGAAACGCGTACTGCCGATGATTCCCAACAAGGATGAGAGAGCTGCGCAGTGCTTTTGAGCCCTTCGAAATAGATAGTCCCTAATTACAGGGCGGAATTTTCATTGAAATCTCAACGAAATCCTAACAAGGAAGACCAGGGCACTGTGACTGTATCATTTTCACCGGTCTTTCAGCGTGTACTACTGATGGAATGCGCAAATACTGTCTATTCAAAGTTGTTTAAAGCACCACAGCTGCATCTAATCGATAAGTGGCTTAAAGGTTATTAAAATGTTTGACTGCTTGTGTTAGTTTGTTCCAAATCTTCAGTCCATTTCCAGAAAAGCTTAAGTGTACAATCGAGAATGCTGTTTCCAAAACTCTGTGCGAATGTGGTTTTTGCTTTTGTTTTCGATTACTTATACCCAGTGTTCGGGTTCCTCATAAGTAGCGTTCTGGTCGTCACCGGTAGTAAAACGGAGCATATTCTTTTTTGAAACATTCAGGTTGCTTCCTTCTTTTGCAGCTACGCGTGATTGTGTAATGCGAAATGCCATTAGTTATCTCCAAATTGACTGGCCAGCAAAAGTAATAGGAGGATAGCGTTAATTGCTGTTTTCGCAAAACAGCTATGGAAATATGGGTGGTTGTCCATTTTTGGAAAATTGAATTGAAACTGTCTGTTGAAGAAAAGTTATGCCAAATCGCCGTCCGTTGAGGTGATTAGTGGATAAATTTTCTGCAGCTGCTGACATTGTTTAGTGATAGTGATCTTCAAAATGTCTCCCTGGTTTTAACCTAAAGGGCCACAGAAAGTGACCGCCCACTCACTGATACAGTGAATGCTGCGAATAGCAACTCTCGTGTTATCAAGAGGTGTTTGCGTTCCACTGGGCTTTGATCACAGAAATCATATTACTCAATGTTGGGCTGTTTGAGCTGTTTAGAGTTTCGAGACTTCTGGCGATTGATAATGGGACTTAGTTTATGGTTCCTGGGTGTGATCCCTTTTACACCTCCCAAGGAATCTAACGTATCCAAAGTCAAAATTCAAGCTAGACGGGCCTATAAACGAGATTTTTGGAAGCTGGGCCTGAGCGAAGAGGTAAAATGCACGCAAACAGTTTTGGGCACAAATCGAGCGACGCATGATAACTGGATTCGGAATCAAAAGCTCTATGTCACATGGCAAGTAACCGAACTGTTTAAAACGTTCTTCCAGGGAGATTAGATGTCTTATGGTCTTCATGTGGTCAACCGGCTGCATGACATTTTGCTACACATGCACTCCTCCCCGGTGATGAGCCTCTTTGCTAAATTGATCAACAGGTCTAAGCGTTTAATAGTACATCGGGCATGGATTCATCATCAATAGGTCCGGGTCTTCGTAGACTGGGTTGGTAACACCTATATACTGGCTACGGCGGTTGTGTTATTCACAGGGACAGTAGAAGTAATCCTCATGTCCAACGGTTGTTTCAATCCGGTTATTACATGGATACAAAAACGTGTCCTGTAAAAACATTGTGCCGATTCAGAGCATGTTTAGCATATAACCCATTTAAACAACGTCTAATAGTTTCTCCTGCATCGGCTAAAACAAACTCCTCAAGCAGACTTACCAGAATGGGACTCGATTCATTGGCAGTGTCCGAATTCTTTTCTACGTACGATTGTAACTCACTAACGAATGCGTTCACTTTTGACTGCAACAGTCGTGAATATTCCCGCTCTGAATTTAACACTTCGAGAAACTTGATCTCATTGCTTTCTGTCTTGTGGTATCGGCGTTGGTGATTGTGTGTCTTCCTATCCTTCTTAGAAGTTAATGTTTCCTCCATACTCGGACTGACAGCATTCACATCTACATCTTCAATTGTGGATTTCTGTCCGAATGATGCGTTTCTGGGTTTTGACGTGTCACGGACTCGCATAGTTTTTACCGGACGTTTAGCACTCTGTTCTTCGGTGACGTTTACCTGGGATTTAGATCGTATTGCGTGCGTAGGTTTCTTGTTAGCTTGTTCACTTCCGAACTTAGGTGTATGAATGAGTCTCAAGATTCGTGTCTGCTCATTCGCCTGTCGTTTTAGCTGAATGAGGTAGGTGTTGAGCTTAGTTCTGGAGAGCCCAGGAAATGAGGCCAGCCGATATTCCAACTTCATTATTGCCTCCTTGCACAGACTTAGCTGCATTGTCCGGACAACTTTCGGAACAGTGTGGGCACGTCTTTGAGTGGCTCCCAAGAAGTATCTCTGGGCGTTGCGTTTAGTCATGAACAAAAACTGACTTTCTGTAGTAGCCCGAGCAGTGAAGAGGTAAGGGCAACATCCCAGTAAAGTCTCTAAATCACCGAGGCATGTCGTACCTAAAATGCAATATGTAATCTTTACTTTGATGGTATTCAGTGCGTAAGACAAGCGAAGAGCATGACCACGCCGCACTCAGAAGTAGAAAAGAAAAACTTGCTACTAGCATGCTTAAGAGTAGCTGAAAATATATCCTGCATGAATAAAACCGAGATGCTATGGATCAGTAGCACCTACGTAGAAGAAATGTTGTGTGCTGGGGGAGACATAACAAAGGGATCAGTGTCAATCTAAGGCATATATTCCTATCGTAGACTGTACATTTCGATGGTAACTAACTCCTCATAATTCCAACTAGCTGACAAAATTATGGGAAGAATAAAACGTTGATCCTGAGATAGGTGGTTTATTACAAGCATTTTCCGAGAAATCGTGTTTATTGCTTAGAATAGGCCGGGAGCGCGCATGCGACATATGCACAGAAATGCCTTTTATAAGACGCTTTCACTTCTCAAACGACACTGAGGACAAAAGCAACTTTTTACTTCATAATGCTACCTTTTATTACGCAGCTTATATCCGTGAATTCGTGATGTTAGTGAGGATATTTGATAACGAGTCCTGGAGAAAGGAAGTTCGCGCTGAAACTAAGTGGTACCTAAAGTTTTTGGTGAGCCAGCCTTCTCACAACCTAACAGTGACAGGTTGAATCTCTAGCTAAAATTGTTCAGGAGATCAACATATGAAGCATCTAGAGTGCATGAACACAAAGACCTCCCAATCGCCTTATGAGGTCGAATGTCTCCTCACCGGAACTCGCTGGCATGGAGGATGGGAGTGACCGTTGATTTTGAGATCATACCAACTGTAGCGTTTCGAACAAAAGCTACGGAGAAGCAGCCGCACGGTAATCCCCTCAGTGGAGGTTAAAACTACCAAATTCACAAAAGCTTGTTCCATCCGTTCCGGTGTGAAACGAGTTGATTGGTGGATGACCAGCGGACACGACTTATGGTGACTCAAAAAAAGCCTAGAGGTGGTTTAAGGTTTTATGAAAACCCCAACTGCTCGATACACTAAGAAATTGGAAGTGCTTGAAAGCAGAGCCAACCATCTATATGTACCTCATCGAACGTCCATGATCAGACATAAAAGGATAGAATATGCAGTTCGTACCACTTCCGAAATTTGGGATTATCAGGTGAGTGTATGTTTCACATTTTTGGCTGAACGGATGCGTAGTTGGAATATTTGTGATTCCATATCCTGAGTGGGACACATCGCTGGGTTTTATCTTGAGTTCCAACACGACAAAATAGAAACCGTTCAAATTCTGCACAATCTAGGTTGACACTTCTAGCGGTGGAACGAAAAACAGGAATTTCAGTTAGTGATATACACTCACTTTCAAACAAATATGGTTTTGCGGGAGACTCAGCTGGAACCCAGCTGAATCTCTCGATTATGATGTTTTCAATTTCAGTTTTTGGGAGGGCCTATTTAATCATCAACTGTCATAAAAAGGTGAATCCGCGTCATCACGTGTATGAAAGCTTAATGAAGCTTGCACAAGTGGCTTTTGTCAATGTAGAGCGGAATAACTTGGTTGGTCTTTTCGCTTTGCTTCAGTTTAATATGACTAACAATATGAATGACTTCGATGCGCGTTACAACCAGCAAATAAAATACAACTAACCGTAGTTTGTGGAGAGCATTGGATTTTTGTCAAGAACGTAAAACTTCACTTGTTGAGTTCCCTTTGAGTATGGAGTGTGCTTGAATCCCTGATTCTCGGAGGATTTTTCGATAGGAACGGAAATACAAACCTCGCCGCTTCAAATCAAAAAGAAGCGAGCATAAAAATAAATTCGTGTAATTACTGGAAATAACTCGTCAAGTTTTCACTACTGAACCGTCTAATTGATTAAAACATCTGTTTTCTTCACTGGTTGGTCTTCCAGTACGCCTACTGATAAGGACTGACGAACTACCAAAGAAAGGTTTGCAAGACAAAACGTCAAGATGGACTAACAGATCACCATCCAGCACCCGAAATACTAAGAGTGGGACATTCATCAGTGATGCCATACCCAACAGGTTAGGTCAGTCACCGTGGTTTTTAATTTTTTTTATAATGATGGTTACCATTACTCACGCCCCTGTATAAGCTTTGAAAGCAAGGTGCGCTTGGCGGGTCAACCCAACTGGCCTGCACGCTGGCTTCTTGGTCTATTCATTTCATCGACTATTTCATCCCTTCTCTGTGAGTTATTTTACTCACAATTCAGCAGTGACTTTGTTAATGCCACCAACTTTTAGTATCAACGTCTTCAAAAAATGAAGATTTTTGTGCAGTCCATTCCGAAGTGAACAACCCACGAAACAGACCACAGACTAGAACAGGCCTTTTGATTAGTATTTCGAAAATTATTAAACCACGTCTTAGTCCTGTAGAAGTGATAACTTCCCCGTAATGAACCACTCTTGGTAAGCTGTACTTACTTGTCCTATTGACGGCCATAACAACCTCCCTGTGCGTGGCTGCCACGCCACCCTAAGGAAACACGGGGGGCAAAATCCTCTCAGGTTCCCAAAGCCCAGGCACGGACAGTTGAGATGCCGATGCTAGGGCTGAAACATGCACCTTTTGGTCAGTAAGTTCGCGCCTTGACCAATGTGCTGCCTCGAGCTCAGTGGATGATATATCCCATAGTGAAGGTTTCTCACAGTGGGACCGATTCCGTACCCGCAAAATAGACTATGGGAAATAGGCATGGCCACCTTTGCAGAAGGAACACCATTTGCTTAGCCAATTCCTTTCACTGATGGAAAGTTCATTATTCAGTCTGGCGTGTCCTTATTAGTGCTCTACTTTCCTACTAAGCTAGAGAAGGTCGCATGGATGCTGGTGGCATATCTATGAAAAGCAGTTAGTAACTCGTTTGTAATTTTGCCTTCAAATATTAAAAAAAAACCTGAAAAGAAAGACAACTCGCGCTGGAGACTAACATTAGAAGGAACAGTCAGTAAATTAGGGAGCGCAATAGGTGATCAGTTTTCCACGGATCGCCACCAGATTCGCAATCTTGGACTGTGGAAGTGCGAAAGAGTCTTCAGAAAGGCCCGTGTGTAAAGCGTGATTTCTACGCTTCAACTTGCATTTTATTATTTCGAATAGTGATAAATCCACTAAGATTCTTGCATTTGTTTGCAGTTGTTTTAGGCGTATCACCTGGATTTTTCTTGGCACAATTCAAAAGTACGAACGATTATAGTCCAGCAAGCTAAGTTTTCCAAATCTCGATTTCTGTCTAGGCAGTGTAGTATTAAATCGTTCCCTTTAATCTGTATCATAAAAGTTCTGGAGACAGAGCACATTTCCGACTGACCTAAGCATTCATTTATGTAGATTTTTGTGCTAACATTGGAATTTTGTATCAGTTACCTAATAGTTGAATAGAAGTGGTTTGCGGACAAGAGGATCCTATTTAAGGCCCAGCAACTGTATTCAAAAAGGACGTACTGCATTTTGAAGCAAATTTGACCAACACAGTTGAATTTTAAACCTACTAACAAAAGGAACTACACAGAATATTTGCATAACTTTTGGGAGTACGTGTCAACCGCTGTCGACAACTGCATGCGAACGGGTTTAAAGGAGATCAACTTTGGTACAGCTGGTCTCATAAAATACCTTTGACCTGATTGTTACCTGACCCGCACTTCTGTGATTTCTATCTCTTTATTCTCTCAAGTGATGTGTTCGTAAAGCTAAGTATTAGAAGCATTTTCTTACGTTTAAGTCTGCAGTAAAACTTTTTTGAATAAATACTGGACAGATTCATCGGAGAAAACTTGAATGATGGTGCGTATCTCCTACATGTTACGGTCTTAATGAAAAAAATCGTAATTATCCTTTTAAATTTTATTTTCTGCTTCTGGGTGCCTTCCTGCAATTAGGTTACAAAGACCGTAAGTAAATGGGCACATTCATGAGTTATTCCTGTGTGTTAGTTCGAAGTGTCAGTGAAGGGACAGTGCCATTTTCATTATCATAAAACTGACCATCCATCAATCCAGTTCAACAGATCCACATGTATACCTGTGAAAGAAAGGTGACTTTTACATAGCATCTGAAGCACGTTGATAAACCCACTCACCTGAAAATATAGTAGAGACCACGATATTCCGAACCCGCGCGAAAAACTTCGCATCCATATTCAAAAGTTTGCATCTCCAACGAGAGAATGATTTGTTCCTTTAAACGTGAATTGAGACGCCGAAAGTACGGAACTTGATTCACGAAGTCGGTTCGCATACGGAACTGAGCCTCCAAGATGGAACGAACCGTTTTATCATAGAGTGCTCGTGGGATGACGACCAGTTGGACAGCCAATTCCAGTCCTGAGGAATTGAAATGGTCCTTCCTGTCTTCATCATCCTTGGTTCGTCCTTTCGGTCTGTCTGTCAGTGATTTTGCATCCTGATCCGTTAAAATTGGGTTAGCTACAATACTGGCTATACGGCGGCACTCTTCAATGAGCGCAACCTCACCGAATATAGATCCGGATTCTGAAAAACAGAACCAGTATTGTCCCCAATTTTTAAAATGTCATACTAATGACGGAATTTCGCAAGTCTCTTGGAAATTTTACCAGAGATCTTGTCCTGAAGGAGCAATTAAGCTGTGTTTAAAAATTGTGAAACACTACTATCGCTACTGTGCTTTCCACGAATCTCTGGAAGGTTCCGAAACCAAAGCCGTCCGATTATTTTCAGGATGCTGTGCCTTCCGGCGGAGGGTACATTTGACCTGCACTACTAACCGATTCACGTCAGCTGATCAGATGTTGTCTGGCTCATCAAATGAGAGTTTTCTTTTCAAGGACCATTTGAAGTATAGGATTCTTCTACAATGAACAAATATCCAAAGGTCAACTTCCTTTCAGGAAAACTACCCCCACGCAACTCTCTCCCCAACAATTACCCGTTGATAATTGTCCTCCAAAAACCCTTCTTACTTTGCACACGATAAACTGAAAAAGTTATAACAAGAATCGGTAAGACAAAATAGAATTAGAGCTATTTGGATACCAGAAACAGAGAGAGTATCAAATCACATAGAAGCAGTTGGAATAGCAGCTGAAATTGCAGCTGAAATAAACATTCAAATATCCCACTAAATCAGAACCTCTAGGACTTCATCGTTTTAGTGGACTTAACCCATACTGAATAACTCTGAATTTCAATAAAGCCCTTTCTTCCTCGCAGGACTTCATAAACTTTTAGGGATAAGCGAACCTAACTATCCCAGAAGAGAGTGAAACCGGTTGCTGAATATTCGCGGGGACGGCACCCTTTGTTAATCTCTTTTGCTGATGCAAGACAAATACATTTAGTACAAGTCTGAATACATGTGCGTAAGTAGTATGTTCAGGTGGTAAATATCTGAAGACAGCGGAGAGGTTATGCTAACAAGTAAGAAGGCAAAAACATGGGGGTAAACAGCAGATCCCTGAGAATGTTTGTATAAAACTCCCACGGAAAGAAGTACGAGTAAGATACACTTATTTGCACACCAATTTGGTTTTGACGGAACACTCAATTTGAACCCAGCTGAACCTCTCGTTTATTATGTCCAGTTGATTGAGAACATCTTAAGCAACAGATTCAGCTAGATTTCAGGTGCGTCCCCCATCAAAGCCAAATGGGTATGCAGATGAAAGTATAAGTAAAATTTCGTGTATTTTGGGTTCAAGTAGGACATAACGTTGGCGGAAACTCGGGGACTGGGCCTACCTGATAGGCTCCAAGAAGAGCGAAACCAACTGTGTGCTGTAGAAGAGTTTTTAATAACCTTTTGAGTGATGTATTACGTCTAAAAGCAGAACTTTTTTTGTCTTAAAAGACAACCTCCCATGCATTTGGTTTTGATTCGGACGGATTAGGTAGATGTGACATGTTATTTTGTTTAACAGTTTTCACAGTTGACATCAGCACTATATGGCCAGAAATCACAATTGCGCTCCTTGTAAATATGCCTCAAGAGGGACCCTTGGGCAAATCCATGCGACGAATTTCCTTGAGAATCTCACCACAACGAAGAGGTGGTCATCTGCCGCTAGGGTAATCAGTAATGATCAGCTGTAGTTAATCCCATCCAATGGGACTCATTCAGGATGAAGCGCGTTCTAAATTGCTTTTCAAGGGGAACCACAGTCAGCATTTATAAGGACTGTCATCAAAATCAAGAGCCAGTGGTCTAGGCAAATTATTAAGCCTTTCAGGCTTACTGCGAAAAGTTTGTGACAAACATTCGAACAGCCACGTTGCACGGATCTTATCACGTAGGTGTTGTAGTCTCCCTAATAATTTTACCCCAAAAGAGATATCATCCTCAGTTAGGACTATTACTCAATTATCCCGTAAGATTTGGCGTACAATCAATGGATTTTGAGGCCACATTTATATCACACCTAAGATCAATCTAGGTATCCTGAAGACCAATCCCCTCCCAACAAACAACACGATGCTATCTTCGTGTTCTCATTATTCCCCCAAGTGGAAACATGACTAATCGCGATAGGTACAAGTTTGTTTCTAATGTGGTTGACGTAATAGGTTACAACGCAATACGATCAATCAAAACCGTGAGAATTCTTTTCACAGCCTGTTGACTTCATAGTGTACAGGTGAGGATCATCACAAGCTAGGTTCATTCAGTCAGAAAGCCTTAAATGCTATAGTCAGCAATGCAGTTAAACAATAGGTACACTGCAACCAAACGACGGTCGTCTGACACGAGCTAGTGAAGAATCCATCAGATGACGAACCAATCACCATTAAGCAAATTCGAGCAGCCAGTGGAGGATTCCAAAAGGTATCCAGGAAGATTACCATACATTAGTAAAAGAACAGCGGTTGGAGATAATTAAATGAGAGTTTCCAAAAGCGAACTGAAGACATGTCTTGATCGAAATCCGGGGTTACGAGAATCGATTATTCGGATTCCACCGTCTTATGCCAAAAGAACGCTGCATTCTGTCAGGTGATGGTCTGACTTTACATCAGCCGATGGGCTAGTACAGCCAAATGCCTTGATGCGAAAACTATCATCAGACAGCAGATAAGATGCCGTCAACTTTCCACGAATTTTTGATAATCTATTGTCGAGTACATTGCGCCATACCGTGTAGCTTATCAGATCCCAACCCCCCCCACCCGGGCAAGCAGACTAGCCTTTACCACCGGAAGCCTGGTTGTATGCAGTGAGAAGCCTAGTAGCAAATGAGTGTGTTGTAATCATAACACGACTCCGTTAGCATTCAATTGCTCACTCACATGCTGTTTGAAACTACACCCCACTCCTCCACTAGAGTAAGCAAAAATGCACGAGAGCAGTGTCTTGCATGACAGCAAAATAATGTCCATCTTATGGGCATGACCTTGTAACTCAGCATTCCAGTAAACCAAACTAGATTCCAGTTTATTACAACTGTTCACGAAATTAAAAATACAGTAAGTCTGTCCCTCGTGGGAGATTGTCGCCCTCAAATTAGGGCTACCTCACTCCAACCTCTTAAACTCAACCCTGCAACTGACAGCTTCGGAGAGCCGGCCTACCTATTCTTCAAAAAAGATAACTCTTACTGCACCTTGGAAAGAAGTAGTACTATCCCAACAAAGAGCAATAAGCAAACTTCACGCACATGGCTCTTGTGAATATTTCCGTCAATTGAATACCTGCGCCGTTGCCTTGGGACAATATTGTTAGCCCAGGGGATTTGAGGAATTGACTGAATTCATTTGATTTTCCTTTGCGCCGCATACATTTATTTCTCCATGGAGATAGTGTTTGTTCGTAAAGGAGGGCAGTTGGGCCGTCCGTCGTGGGTCGTCTTTGTTCAGGAGTACCGTTGTATGTAAAACATTACTGATATAACGTATGTGCGCATCAGTCACTGGTTGATATTTATTTTTTATCGGACCAACATGATTTAATGGGTAAATTTCTAATACTAGCTTTGTACGAAATCATTCGGACGTCCATTGCGATCGCCACGGGCTGTTCGTCCGACAAGCCTTCTGTTGGGCAAGATAAAGGAACATAATTCGGTGTTCAAGCGTGAAATAAACTTAAGGGGGATTCTGCAAATGAGTGTAAGTGATTTGTACCAAATATGACAAAAGAGGCACCGAAAATTCGCTGCTTCATAATCCATCGTCTATTTGGTACAATCACTCGGACGCTTGCACACTACTAGGTTACAATCTGCACTACAGAATCCTAAGATAACGGTAAAAGCCACCTCGTTTGTGACTTGTGATCTCTGTTTATCTGGTTGGTTCAGAGCAACAGGTAGTGCTAAAACGAACAAGGAGCAAGCAGTTGGAAGTCTACTTTTATCGAGTTGCATAATACACGACAAATGTCAAAGAAGAATGTCTAAAACTATCACTCAGATTGTTGTTTGATCCTATTGCAGTTTCACTAAAACAGGTTGCACATCTGTTGAAAACTTTTGGGTATTTAAATTTAGCAGGTTGCTGATACCAGTAAGGGCTTTTAAAGTACTGAAAAGAAATGATCACAGAACTTAACTGTTTGGGTGAGGGTGTCGACCTCTGGCAGACAGACCCTCGCCTGGGGTCAGATATCTCGTTAGCGTTTGCTGTGGTACCATATAAAGTTGTGATATATCAGCCAGGACAACTTAACCCGGGAAATAATATTTGTCCGCTACATTCATTCTCAATAAATGTGGAACGGTGACAGGGTGCTTTGAGGAGTTACGTCAAGGATTGACCTACGGTTCAAAAAATGCCGATACACAACCCGGCTATGGCGAGTAGAACTTATCGGCGGGAAAGTATTCCGTCTGAAAACTTACGCAAGAGCCCCACACATCGTCCTAAAATGGTAGTGTCTTTCACAATACTACCTTCCTGCCCAACGGTGATTTCCGAGGATGAAGCAGCCCCCTCCTCCGCCGTCTCATTCGGAGACTTGGCTCGTCCCAGACGATCATCTACGTCTTCCTCCAGGTCGCCTAGTTGATAGACAGACGCGGATCCAGACAAAAGAATGTACATACTGAAACCAAGTGGAGATAAAAAAGTTTCTGTTCCTCTTCCGTAGGTTGAAATGTCTGTGTATTTAGTAACTCCCTCGTCAGAAGGATAACAGGAGAGAAATAAACGCTTATGTGAAGATATGGTTTGAAGAAACGGGTCATTGTGTCAGGGTTATCGCCATAAGCTATTCAGTGGTAAAGAATTAGAAAGAATACGTATTCGGGTCAAACAGCAACGCTAGGGCGTCCACCCCTCGTCTTTCAGACAAAATCGCTGTCCGTGGACTCGAGCAACAGTTAAACACTATAAGAGATAACCCTCAGAATACAGCAAGTGATAGCCGGAGGGACAAAAAAGCCTTTACGTGTTGACTAGGAAAGATACGTTGACTTATATTTTATGTGTACAGTATTGCAAAGAGGGCCACATGTCTCTTTAAGCATACCGATCAATGCAACTTGATTGAGGGTCAGTAAGAAGATTAATTCCTTATGAGCTTCTGTAAATATTGTCGGAGAAACAATCCCAGGCAGTAATCTTCTATTATACACATAATAATTTTGGTTAATATAACGAAACTATCCCTATTTTTCACTATTATCATCCAAACTTTGATAGGTGTAAACTTATACAAGGAGAAACATGTGTAGAATGGGGTAGCTTTTTGGCCACTTTGCGGAAAAACTACGCGATCAAAATTTAGAATTCGTTATCGTTTACATCATAGTTCAACGTGAGAAAAAAAGTATAAATGATGCACTGTGAATCCTTGGGAATAACAAGAAAGTAAGTTTAATTCCATGGTATATAAAGACAAGCGGGATTCACAAGATGATGGGTTGTGTGGGAAATAAAAAAGCCCTGAGTGTCAGCTCACCTAAGATCCATCCAGAATGAGAACGTGCTCAACACTTAACCACAAAGCGCGGTCAAATTTCCGAATAATTTTAATGGAGTGACGCACCAGTAAGAACACGGCAAGAGATGTGGCACACAGTTTCCTTGTCGTCCTGAATTCCAAATAAATTGTGTTGCCGGTCCACGAAAATTCTGAAAGATTTATTCTAGGCAGCGTATTCTTCATGACTATCAGTCGGTCACACATTGTACAGACTTCGTTGCCGACATTCACAGATAGTGCAACGTTCATGTGCTGTACACAGTTATAATTGGGGGTTGTCGTTTGTACACAGGGTTTCATCGTTAGTCCATCGCATTTGCATTAGGTGACCATCATTTGAGCACGCTTATGCTTGTTCGCACTGTAGTTACACGACAATACTTGTGTTGCTATTCCCCCTAATCCTATTTTTAGTAGGTGGCTGCGTCTGTCAGTTAGGATCGTCCTAAATGACCCACCGATATTATCTGAAATGAGGGTATCTCAAAATGATGCAAATATATACTACGTGTAAATGTGTAAATGCAGTCGTTCGCTGGACAACCTCTCGCCCCAGATGACCTCATGCTCTACATATAGTACGATGCACTTCAGATTCTGATAGAGTCGCCCACTGTACGAACTCTGTTGCGCACTGAACAAACAAACTAATGACATCCACAAAAATGTCAAATGATCGTCTGTTTGCCAGCGGATAACCGTCCTCTATCGGATTATGACAACGATTACACTTTACACGAGACGCAGATGAATCTATTGGACACAAGAGAATCATCCGGGGAAAAAGCGAAATTTCGAGCTATTACTGTAATCCTAAACGAAGTTACTCATTTTTTAGCGAAGTTGAGGATCCGGCGAGTTCGCCTGGTGTAAAAAGAGTTAAGGGACAAGGAAAGAACCGCTGAAGCTATGGTGTCTTACATCACAAAGTCAAGGTCATAGGTTGACCACAAAGTTTGTTACTTATTCAGTTAGCTGATCAGTCCGTCGGTCAGTCTATCTAGCTATCTACGTACTTATCTTCCTGTCTGTCTATCTATCTTTCTGTTTGTCCATATGTCTGTCTGTCTGTCTGTCTGTCTATCTGTCTGTTTGTCTGTCTGACTGTCAGTATGCATGTATGTATGTATGTATGTATGTATGTATGTATGTATGTATGTATGTATGTATGTATGTATGTATGTATGT
>SJOL01006458.1:67286-87601 GCA_004794785.1 Opisthorchis felineus | reverse complement strand
GGGACTAAACAGAGTGAGACAGCAGCTCTGGGACCAACGACAACCATTACCAACGGATGATGGTTGTCAATCATGGTATGGAGAACTAAAACCACGAGCGCGTAGTGTGTATGTCGAATGGACTGCTGGTCCAAGAAGCTCGCGAGCCTCACCAAGGCCAGACATACGCAGTGCATTGGGCTGAAACCCCATACAGCGAGGTTCGAATCACGGCAATGCAGAATATCCATTCCAGCCCCATCACTGTCAAGCGGATGCAGAGCAGCATGATCTGTTTAACGTACACTTTGATTTCGGTGTTATTCTGCGTTTAGATTTTTACTAACGTGTCTTGCGTTCATATAAGCTTGGCCTTGTTTTGTCCTTTTAAAGATAGATGGCACATTTGGGGGGAACTCTATACGCACAACTATGCTGTCCATTAAGTAAGTACGGCCTCTGATAGGTCAACTCATTCAAAAAGTCTATACGGCTCTGCAAACATTGCAAATTTTGAGAGCCAAAAAGGCTTAAATTCGGTGGCCAACTACCCAACGTCTACGCGTAAGACAAAAGGGAGTCCAGTCCCGATAGTAATCAGCGGAGGGTGTTTCGCAAATTATTGAGTGTATATGGGGAACGGCGACATATGTACTCTGTAACATTTTGGGGTCATATTTCTACAGAAATTTACTCGTGTGATCAAGCACTATTTGACCACGTATAAAGAACTTTGACTTCCGAAGGTGCAATGTATGAGATACCCGAGTGTATGTCGCCGTCCCTTGCGCTCAAGGGCACAGTAATAACACTATACGACCATGTTGTGAATGCATTTAATGGTTTTTCTAGTATATTCTTACAAACCAGATAATGCTGTTGGCCATGACAACAACAACATGGTCAGCGGCATACCAGAACAGCGGAACGATGCACAAGTCAGCACGCGGATGAATTTCACCATAAATGATAATAAGAAGGACGAAATATGTCGGTGTAATGTCGTAGAGTAGAAGCTGACAGTGGCCAGAATGATTCGTTCTGAAACCAGCCGACTGTGCTTTGCAATCCGGAAAAGAAAGTTGGCACCCTCCCAGAAACCAATTGATGCATGATCTTAGCATCTCTCCTGGAGGGGAGATCTGCCCATGCTTGATGCCCGGAAATGGCTAACCGAATGTGTTGCAACGTAATAATAATCCATGTGCACGTTATCAAACGATCCAAGCCCGTACTGCACCCGAACAATTTTCGCCCACAGTCATTCAGGTCACCATGGACTACGACGTGTTTGATATTCTTCAACTAAATGTGCTGCACAAAGGCCGCCTCATGTTTCAGTTGGTAGGATATTCGAGATATCGCAGTATATTTTCATAAAAGAAACTACTCACCAGGTTGCTGAAAATTCTTCAACAGCCCATGACCGGTTTCGCTCATTAGGTAGGTGCAATCCCCGAGGTTCCGTCAACCTTATGTTCTACTTGAACCCAAACTGGACTGATTTCGACAAATACACTCATTTGCAAGTCATTTTAGTTTTCAAGGGAGACTCATCTGAATCTATCGTTTGCGAGTCTTCCTTGAAAACCAAATCGACTTTCAAATTAGTGTATTTGTTGAAATCAGTCCAACTTGGGTTCAATAGAACATTAGGTTGACGGAAGCTCGAGAACTGCGCCTACCTGATGAACCCCAAGAAGGGCAAAACCGGTGGTGGGCTGTTGAAGAGCTTTTACTACCCTTGTGAGTAGTTTCCTTTATGAAAAAGCCCTTGATCTTCAAAATTTAGTTTGCCCCGTTTCTGTGATTTAACGGTTTTTTTTGCCTTCATGACCCGTTGAGCTCTACCGATGATTGAAATGGTTGTGCCAAATTGGTCCTTAGAAATTTTGACTATTCCGATAGTCCCCAGCTAACGAATGCTGCTGACGATTTTGCGGTAGTTCTGGTGCGCTGTCTGCTCGTCACGCTTGGCAGTTGGACTGAAAATATTTCACCAATCGAGGTGACTTCGGAGTTGAGTGGGAAAATTCATCTTCTTCTAGCAGTGCTTATATAGCTTCTAAACGTTATATAATGCCTTTAAGGTGGTCTACTGTTCTCGAGGTGGCATGTACATAATTTGTTTGCTCAGCTTGGAATCTGAGTTGCGTTGGGTCCTGTTTCTCTGTACCTAGTTGGTTCGTTGGGTACCTTCAATTCGACAACTCAGTTCCTCCGTTGTCACTGGACTGTTTCTTTCCTGCTTTTTGGTCTAGTTTCCTTCCGCTTGGTCGCTTGATTCGAGAGCCTTCTATTTCTAGTAGTTTTATTTCGTTGTTCCGATTGGTCCGTTGGTTGTTGTCAGGTTGTTTGATTTCTCAAGCGGTTCATAGTGCCCCAATTATGTAATTCATTTGTTTTTTGGTGAATGTTAGATAGGTTGAATATCATCGTGCTATTGATTGATTTCCACTTTGTCCTTAAGTGAGAGAGCAGTTGCTCGCAATCCCAGCTGAACTGATGTCATTCTCTGTCTTCGTGAATTGAAACAAGTGACGTTGGGTCATGTCTTTTTCTTACAAGCTAATGTTCGTGTAGTCTGGTGACAAGTTTTCTTCCAGTCTAGCTAACTTAGTCTGACCAGCAACTAAGCAGCGCACGCGAGCTACCTATATTCCGCAACATCGTCAATGGCTTCGAAAGTGTTAAGCTCAAAATAGCCCGCTGATGGGAGGCTTTCGAATGCCGGCTGGCTTCCACTCGACAGCAAATTTCCTTCCTCTAAGAATATTTGCGGCAAAACGCATTACCACGTAGCCTATCCTACCGACCACCGCTGAACCTTCCTGAAGCATGCACCCTTGCTAGACAGAATGGTAGGCGCATGACTACACCGATGAGTACGGATACTCACAACCGACTAAGAAAATACAAAAGGATCCTCAACGAACAACGAGCGAAATGCAGTGAGGCCTGCATGAGATGTCCTTGGTGCTTGTGAATATTCTTCGTGCACTTGACGCCCGTATATCTGGTCTTGTTGGGGTTTACGACAAAAAGTTCCCTCGAAATCAGTATGGTTAGCCATGGCTGTGCACTCGCAGCGGTTTGGTATTTTACAGTTTTGCGATTGGTGTTATCAGGAAATGCACTCTCCGTGAACCTCTGTGATGAAATCTCATCTGGAGCGAGACCGGGAGAGCAATGGACTTTCACACTATAGATCATATTCTCCTGTTATTTGACGATCATGCATGCGCACAAATTACTGCAAACAGAACACCGAAGGTGGTTTCCTGTCTAAGCGTGCGCTTTGAAACACCTGGAATGTTGCATAGAACGTTTTCATAGAGACAGGCAAAGTCAGTACACAGATCGTCGGGTCAAGCGTGGTAATCACGAAATTGCATCATTTTTGGCGTCAGAAACAAGTGCCATTGAGGCGAAAATATCGTGCCCACAAGGCAGTTGTGGAAGCAATCTTTATTTGTGGGTACGAAACTTCGCCCTCCCGATGTAGGGACCTCAAACGTCTCTCACTATTTGATTACCGATTTCTCCACAGCAAAGCAAATGTAAGATGCTCACAGCCTGTTTGTAGCGTTGTTGAATGTAGACAGGTTAAATCAGCGCTTAGAAGAGCTGCCAGACATGGCACAATCTGCCGCATTTTTCCTGAACACGCGGTTTTAGCTGAAAGCTGAATGCAGCGAGTCTCGGTAATATTTTAGACGATCTCCACCTGGTCGACCCGGCGACACGTAGACTGAGCTCGCTGCTCTATAGTTGAAGGTGGGGTACGGCCATTCTAGTGAGTTCGTTTCGGTCCAGTTTCCATCCCCTATTCTGTTATGTATTTGGGGATTCGTTAACCCAGGCTCTTCAAAAATCTGTCAATACAAGCCACCGCAAATGCCAATGAACTGACAGACAACAACTGCCTAAAGTATAGCACCCTCACATATCGAGGTCGATCGAAAGAATGCCGCAAAAACCCAACAAAAAAAGACTCGGTACTCGCGATATAGGTCAAGATGGGTCGAGTTAACCAACTTCACTCCGCAGCACACCGGGGAGTTTGCGTCCAACATACAGCAAGCGAACGTGAAGTTGACCATCAGCTCAAAATGAGGCCATCCAAGGCGACCAGATTGGGAGAAGTTGCTGATTTCAGTGTCAACTTGGCGACCCTTAGGATTAGCGGGACTGGTTTGAATTTGACGACAGCGGTCCATTGATGGCTCATCATCAGTGCGACCAGGCGGTCGAGTGATGGCAGCCGGGCTGGTGTGGCGCCTGACATTCCTCATATCTTGGCAAGCACGTCCAATGTAAAACTTGACGTGTGTGGAAGGATTAGGGCGCTATGTTCTGCTTAAGTCAAAGTTAATCATGCTGCTGATCAGCCGCTCGTAGTCAAGCGGTTGGGTGCTCAACCACTGACCGGAAGGTCGCGGGTTCAATACTCCCTATGGGAATTTTGTGAGATGCGCACTGCTGATGTTTCGCAACGAAGATGAAACAGCTGTAGAGTGATTCTCGGCTTTTCAGCGTAGATTAGCATCACTGAGAGGACGAAATCTCTGTTGGGCATTAACGAGCTTCTTCATATCACCATTATTTAAGGACAACTACGGAAAAGCTGGCAGGTATAATTGCTGCCTCAAACCCAGGGAGAACAAAGCAAACACGAGTAGGTGATTGCTTGGTGAAGTCTACTCACGAGTTTCGCCTATCTCTAAGGTGACCATATTTTTGCAATTCATATAGGTTCATCGAAGTGACCGTGCAACTCGGGAAGGCAAATGCGATGAACAACAACTTAAAGCACTTCCAACTTGATCAACAATATGACTGTTCATGGACGTTTGACACGTTCACTCAGTATTTGCATAAATCTTAAAGCCATGTTTCTCTGGAGTCATACAATTAGTGTCTACGTGTGAGTTGTCATGGGATTCAGTTTATCGTGAAAAGTCTGTAGTGCTCTTATATCCACTATATAAGCCGTTGAAAAATCTCCACAGAGGGTAGTTGTATGTCCACCACATACGGGATGCAGTTCTTCAACGCGCTGATATGTGGCCTGGTTCTCTCCGTGTCGGGTGTCATGGAGGCCACGATATTCACAGATTGCGGTAAGTTCTGAGAGAACATAACAAACATTTACATCCCGAAGGATTTGTATGCATCCCTCTTAGCTTTCGTTGTGAATCCCATAACTCATTTTAATCGAGAATGCTTACTTTTTTGCTATATCTATTCAACTATGCCACGAGAATAATCACTGCATGTTGTCGATAATGTTTTTCAATGATATAGGGAAAAGCCTGCCTCTCTTTCGCCATTCACGGAAACAAACCCTTTGCTTCAAATCACGTTTTTGTGTTTTCCAGGGCTGATAGTTTCTGTGAAGCGGTACTTCTGCAGGGTGTCTAAACTGTGTTCAATTAATCTGATAAACTCATCAGACGAGCCGTCTCACTGCAATGGTGGTTTCGGGCATGATGAACATCCATGATGCGTTGGTTCGGTTCGGAGAATCTTCTGGTCATTGAATGCAAACAGGGACCACATTGTAAATGCGAGGCGGTTAGGGATGAGACTGTACGTTTTGCTTTTGGAGTGAATCACCCTTCAATAGTACAATTTTGGAAGGAGGGGGTCTTTTGTTCACCTCCATAGGTCCGCCTATCTGTGTTTGTACGGTCAGGCACAATTCGGGTTAAAATGATTGAGAATGTACCCAGAGTTATTGTGAACAGTTTTTCACATGTCACAAAGTTAGCTTGTTCTCTGGCGCTCAAGTCGTTTTGGTGAGTCCGAGGTCTAGCGGCGAGAGAATTCTGTTATTTTGTGACATTTGAAGGCGTTTATGTGGCCTGCATCGAGTGTAGCTGGTGTTTGGTTCAACAGGCGATTTATGCATTATCAACGTCGCACACAGTCGCCCACCAATCCTATCCATCTGATCAGTAAATGACTGGTTTTCGAATAATAAGGTCGATTTCCCGCTCAACCTGGAACGGCTGTACAATGGAAATGTTGTATCAACCTGGGGTGCGCGCAAGTGCATTCCACATCGAAGCGGACTATCTAACCACCCAACCTAACCCAATCAAATAATAAACCACGCCAAATGCTGGAAGTAACGAGTAAATAAGTAATCCGACGTACGTCGCAAATTCAAGTCAACTAGGGATCCGAACGCGCCGCCTCTATGAGATGGAGAAGGTTGGTTCCGCTGACCATCCGAACAAGGGACATGTGTGAAAGCGTTAGGATATGAGGCCACATCTTGTGTATCACCCATCACACTGTGGTCAGTGATCTCGTGACGTTGCTTACAGGTTGCACTACCAAGAAGAATGTCATTAGTGGGAACGTAAGCGTTTGTTTTCGATCACCTTTGGAGCACTGCGTTTGTTGTGTGAAGGAAGAAGACGGTGAAATGAACTATGAATAGCCCGAATTACGGACGCCCATTTGGTTGATGCAGCACATGGCTTAGTTTGCGATGACTTGACTTTGGAGAATGACAAGCAAGAACATCCTGCATTATCCCCGTAACATGGCAAAACAATGAGCGAACGAGAAACAGTCTGCCGAGTTGTTTCTAAAGCTCTGAGCTTCTCTTGTGAAGTCGCCAGATGATCTTAAGGCGGTTGAGTGACGGTCAGTCTTTGAAACTTTCATGAAAAATTAAAATTCGCATGCAGCATATGCAACTGGACAAAATGACTGCGGCGCAATTAAGAAATGATACGATCCCCTTGTTCTTTTTGTTCTCTGTAAACACAGGTTCGAAGGACGTGACTGTGTCCGCGGTGAGTATTATCCCATGTGATGGTGATCCGTGTCCTCTCATTAAAGGAACAAATTCC
Organism: Opisthorchis felineus; assembly: GCA_004794785.1. Classification (NCBI taxonomy): domain Eukaryota; kingdom Metazoa; phylum Platyhelminthes; class Trematoda; order Opisthorchiida; family Opisthorchiidae; genus Opisthorchis; species Opisthorchis felineus. The sequence continues at coordinate 80,753 of SJOL01006458.1, read as the reverse complement.
ACCATTGTCATTGACTTTTTGGCACGTGAGTACTCTTTTTCAGCGTTCTGCATTACCGCATCATTTCTTGCCGAATATTCTAATATCTTAGGGCAGGAAAAATGCACCTACATCCGCATTGCCTCGGATCAGTTAACTTGTGAGAAGATCGACTGAGCTCATTTAACCGTCACTTGATTAAGGCAGCTGCTTCACAGCCGTTCAGCCACTTATCGATAGACACATGTCACACCATATAATTCAATGCAATTTTGAAACACTCCTTGACCTCTACTTCATTCGAGGCGACCGCGATCTGTAGAGATGAACGAATTCTTGAAAATACCAGTGTACGGCAGATACACCAGAAACACAGGCCGTCACGTCGCATTTTATGCCAATTGGTAGAGTCTGTGTTCGTCTTCATCGCTTGTGAGTCCAAGGACGAACCTAGAAATGTTAAAAAATATCGCCAGATCCACAGAACACCCGACTGGGCTTTTCATGGAGTTCCGGTTTCGCGCTTATGATCATGGGTGTCTCGATTATCACATCGTTGCAGGAAGGAAGTGCAACAGATTCAGACCGCCCCTACACCTTAATAAGAATATCCATGTCAAATTAGTTAATCGGGAAGAAAAAATCTCGGTGCTAATTCTACCAACAGGCGGGGAATATATGCGCTGATTTTCTATGTATCACTGCTGTTCAACATCCCCGGTTGAATAGCCTACGCAGTTCAGTGAATGCAGCCCATCCACAAATACCCGTTCACGATAAACATTGAAGCAATTGTATCGCGAGCATGGCCCACAAACGATGTCCACGACGATGAGCTTTTCTCGTTACGATTATCTTTTCTTTTACCAGATGAGGATATCGAGCCCGGAAATTTTCGGGTACTCAAAACAAATGTCGATGGAGAGTTCGAGGTCTACGCGTTACCACCCACTGACATGTGTAACCATCTGACTCCAGGTTGTCCGATCCAGGCAGGAATGAACTACACTTACAGCTTCACGGACCAAGTCATGATGTTCTTCCGCCCAGTAAGTTGCAGTTGACTTTGTTGTCGAATGGATCAAATGAATGCATGATTACTATGAGATACGTTGTCTACGACACTCATGTAGGAGCAGTTCCATTCCGTTCTCCACAAAATTACTTCAGTTTCACTCTAACCACAAATAATTAGTTGTTCGTATCATCCATCATCCCATGATTCGAATTCGTTGAATTCCGCGAAGAATGCAGAATAGTTGACAAAACTCATGTGGGAAAATTTATTCAGTAAACAACATTAACACGATCTAGGATTTATGGATAACGCGGTACGTAGACTCACGTGACATCAGTCCTTTTAATGTGTGTTTCATGACCACAGAAAACCACCAGTATCTGGCACTGGAGGACCCATACTACCACTCTTGGATGAGGCACGCTCGAGCAGGTCAAGTTATTCCCCGCGTGCACAGATATTGCTTTGGCAAAATAAGAGCGTACAATAATAATTCGCAATAAGAAACGACGTTGGCATGACCATACTATTTCCAAACCAGAACGCCAACGTCGCAACCCTGATCGTGCACCTGAGCAGCAAACTCGGTTCCTTTGATGAACATCTCGCATATCAGGTACCATTTCTCCCCAGTTTCATATGGACCAGCCTGACAACCTTTGTACCAATCACTGACTACCAGTGGATGACCGGTTTTACGTGTTGGTTTCATGTGAGCGAAAAACCCGTTAGATTTGTTCCTTGTGGATAGATCGCCTGAAGATCCTCACGAGGTGTGACCTCGGTCGGTAGCTGCCCCGTTGCGGTGAAAATGGTTTCATGGAGCAACTATGCGGAAACCCATTTGAATGGTACTCTATAGAGAGGGAAGATTGTAGGAAGTTTTCCATTATACTGGGGTAGATCATGCTATAGAGCAGCCACTCACTTTGCAAACAACCCTGTTCTCATACCACCGTCCTACTACACTATTGGTGTCGGAATACACAATAACGCACCGTCCGAATTTCTCATCTTCGTACTTTTTAAAAGGGATTTTTCATCAAGAGCAAGCCTACACTGATCAGTATTTGGAACTGAGGCACGTTCTCCTTAAAGCAGGGGCAGATTTAAATCGAATTATTTGGTCGTTGTCTGTCTTGCGAGGATCGTGGTGGGTGGGCTGCTACGTAGGGCGAGTGGCTTCTCATCACTTAAATAAACATGATTTAAGCCACATGAGTTATCAGATTATTTTCGGTATGTCTCTGCTACTTTTAGCCTCTCATTGAACGATATCAGGTCTGTGTAAAAGTGTTGTACGTGCGACCCACTGCGGAGAGCCTTTCTGGTTGTAACATGTCGGATTCTTTTCGTTTAGGGCATCCTGGATGCTCGTTGGGTACTACTAGACGCCAACAATCAAACATTCACCTGCGTGGAATTCCCGTTGGATATCAAGGAACCTGAAAACTAAACTCCGAACATCGATTTCCAATAGTACCCAGTTGAGGAGACGAAAAATTTCACTCTGTATTCTTTTCGGCGTTATCACGAACATTCGCAATCACATAACGAACTGTTTTATTTCGAACGTGGGTTGAGGTAGTGGAACACATACTTTTTTATACGATGCACCCAGTGTTTTCAGACGGTAACAAGGTGTCTGACATGGAAGGATGCAGATAGTGTCCTTCAGGATGAACATGCAAGCCTCTTTCCTATGGTGGCGGCAACTCATGCTGATGCATTGTGAATGTCAAATGTCGAATAAGCGACAAACCTAAGAAGCTTCATCAGTGGACTATGCGGTTAGTGTAGTTTGTGCGCTTTTGGAATCAACCCGTTATGTTTCAGCTTTGTCAACACTCACGGTTATCTTGTGGCTGGCGTTCGATGTACCAGACTCCTGTGTCCAACCTCTGTTTGTTTGTTTGAATTAAGGAAGCGAAACATAACAAGACAACCCGGAACTATTCTGTTTTTGGGTGGAATATTTCTTCGGATGCGGGTTTCCCCCCTTCGGTTGGTGTCTCAAAACACGTCAACATTTGGTGACATGAATATATTTGTTTACTGTTTGATATCTGCACTTGGGTGTCTGTCACCGATACAGGAATCAGGTGGGAGGACTTGTGCAACATTTAACCTCACACACAGACCTTCCATTTCCACTTGGTTTTACAAACTGCCGGTCCATCAGAAAACAGTAATGTATGTGGGGCGAGATGGCTCAGTGGTAAGAGCGCGAATTTGCTGCTCGGAATGTCGGTGGTTCAAACCTGTCCGATGCATTTCGACTGCTCCTGTCTAGGTTTGGGCAACCTGGCAGTATCTCAGCCCTCGTGCTTCCTTCGGGTGGCATGTCAGTTAGGCACCGAAAGGGTGTTACAGCTGGAAGATTGATTTTTATTATTATTTTAGTAATGTACTAAAGCTTGAGGTCGTTGATATTCCCTGCTGGGGCTTAATTTACGTGGTCACTGTTTTCTGCTACCTGGGCTGATTTCTTTTTACGTTCAAAGCAAGTTGACCACTACGATGATCCACTGGTCTAACTTTCCTTCTCAACCTTCAGCAAGATTTCCCGTACTAAAGACATTTACTTCGAAATCTCGGGCTTTACCGCTAGCAGTGATGTGGTCAACCGTCACCGGAAGACAATTTGAAGCTCCGTGTATAGTGATGGTATAAATGAACTATATATTTCGACAGTTGGTTCCTTGCACCCCATGTTGAGATGTGTGAGTAGAAGTTAGGCGAATGCCAGTGATGATCTTCATGAATTGACTCATCATTTTGCAGTTTGTCCTGCAGCGAATGTGGCCAGTGGAGAGACAACCGTGACTGCCATGTTGTTACGAAGGCGTATCACTGTGATTATGGCAAGTGGTGGCACTATACACTTCCTCGTTCATCAGCCTGAATTTAGTAAGCCTCTTTGCGCAAACGCTAGTGGAATCAGTCTGTGCTGGTGTGCTCAGGGCGCACTAGAGTTGTGAGTTTAGAATTTTACTGTATCTACTGAACGAAATGCTTTCATAGCAGACAGCTGTACGAAACATCGCTTGTTGAATGCTAAGTTGCAAACAAGCCCGACGGACGGTCGGGTGACATGTATTGGGCAGATCGGTGTTCTCTATTAATCAGACATGAATTCGAAATAGCTAGTTGGTATACGGATGCAGGTCATTGATCGTCCGCCACTGGTATTTTGGTGTAGATGGGTCATGAACCATTAAATATGTAGATGGTTTACGGAACGGCTTTACTGAAGAGCTGTTTAGACATATGAGGCAGCGCTTTTACTCCCTGATCCCTGGGGCAAACAAAATCATTTTGCACCATACTTAAAATGATCGTTTCTATCTGGGTTACTATTTATCCATCCAAATGTATATTTTTCCTTTGGATCGTCTCTCTGCAAACTCTAAAAGCCACTTGGTTGTTAGTCAAGACTCATCCACAAAGATTGGTGAGCAGAATAGCCGTATTTATTGAACCACCCAGAAGTCATGATTCTTACCTGTTGAACTTACCTGGCTGCATCTTTACACTAACTTATTCGGGTGCTGAACACAGTCTGATATGCTAAGTGTGATTTTATGCCACCAAATTTGATGGTAAGAGCGAAGACGGAAAGTGATGGAACGGTTTATGAGTAGTTGGGAGCTGGAAACTGGGTACATGAATATTCACTATGATTCAACGCATGGTGGAAAACATCGTTCTTAATAGTCGAGCGATGATGCATGACGTCCGGAAAGCACAGAAAATGTAAGACTTCAGACATTTATGACGACAGCCCCCAAACTCTCTTCAACTCAGTCGAATCTCAGAACTTACCAGGACTTCAACAGCTCCGTCGTTATTTAGTAGTGTCCCGGAAAGCCAACAGTACGAGTGTTACAATAGACACTTCAGATGGCAAAGCTTCATCATGTGCGCGATCTGGTCTGTTGCTACTGTGTGAATACGTGTGGTTAGGCGTCACGACCAAAGGGCAAACAGTACCTTATGGCTGCCATCGCCGACGGTGGCAAATTTCGGGACTGCGTCAGTGTACACAATGTATCCTGATTAAACTGGACACGTCCTCGAACATGACAAGGCAACAATAAGGCTTCGCTAAAGCAGTCAGTTAAAGTGCAGGGCCAGATCGTAGATAGTCTGAACTTTCAGAAATTGTGCATGTATGTAGCTGATGTTCGCTTGCCGTATTAGTTAATCGGATGAAGAGTGCTGAGTTCATAAGAGAGGGAGTTACTGCGAGACTCTGAGTATGTGGGTTAGGAACGGTTTTACGGATACATAGATTTGGGTGCTTTTAAGATTTTATTTTGAATATGCAGGATACTAGGCAATCAAATCTTACTCGCATTCGTTATGCAAATGATCACAATTTCTGAGGAAAATAATCCTCAGTAAATGGCAGCATCAGGGCAGAGTATTTGGGTGTCGTGAGATGTACACTGTAAAAGATGACAAACTGCACCCCCACAGCCTCGAACCGTCCACTGCTGATACCGTTCGAATTGGCCAATGATATCCCAGTATTCGCCGGAACAGCTCAGTAAGTAGGGCACGACCTCAATGACTGGAGGGTCCGTCGTTCGAACTCAGCCTCGGCAGCTCGACTGTTCCTGTCTAGGCTTGAGCAAGCAGTCGGTATCCCAGCACTCATTCCTCCTTCATGTGACACGACAGCTGGGCACCGAAATGATGTCACAACTGAACACGCGCAGCATTCGTCGAAAATGACAGTTGATTAAGCCCCAAGCTGAACCAGAAAAACACATCACGATAATTTAGATTTGTGGCTTATCACCAGTAAAATGATCCTTCCTCGAAAAAAGTGAGTAGGTGCAATCCCCATCCGTAGATCCGAAGACAGCTGCAAACTGTTAGCGTCAGAGTTTTAGTCTTCGACTAGATCTTAACTCTAGGTTTCTTCGCTGTGAGATTGCACAGTGTTTGAATTCTCCTCACTACTGTCCATTCCGGTGTGGAAAGTGGCAGGTAGAATCGTCGGAGGGATGCACCATACCGAAAGTGTTCCAGACTGAATGAGTTATCATGGGCAAGCTGAGCACTGTTGATATTCCATATTTGTGCTGGTTTATAGTGTTTTATTAGTGACAACCGAAAAACAACCGTCGGGTATCACGTGGAATCCATTAGTTAAAAGACTTCCGTTCTTGGAATCACCCAAAGCTTGGTCAGTCGGACTGTATCGTTGACCCGGCTGCTACCAATTTTGTTGCCACCCCCCCCCCTCCGGATGATTCTGAGTGAGCAGGATGACGGCTGCAGTGGCCGACAAGTTGGATGGTTATTCCGGGAGAAAAATCCGTTAACTGCAGAATAGGTTGCATCATTCTTCCAGGAGAATTTCGTCGTGAAGGGCAATCATAATCGCTGGGGTGCACCAGTTTTCTCGGATGGATGCATGTTCCAAGAATTCAGTGGTCCGGATGTCAACGTGATCATAAGGAAGCAGCTATTCCGGAATCGGTGTGTCGCGGAGCTGGATGGATGCATGCCTTCACAAGTATGCAACTGGGCCCAGAGATAGTTATCCAGGACGCATAGGGCTGAAGCTATACCTAAACTCCCAGAATGAATGAAAGTGGATTTGCTTTCCTTAGATATTTCGCTTTCTGCAAACATCTGGTTACTTATATGACTTGTTTCTTCCCAATCATATCACAGCAGATTAGCTCAATGTTTTCATCCGTTAGAACACTAAATATTCGGTTTAAATTTTCAAGGGATATCACACTGTTGCTGCAGTCATGCACAGCCATCTTGACTCCACTGTAGTAATGTTGTGTCCGAGGCTACTCGGAGAGAAACTGTACATGGTTGTCGCATTTTTAAGGTGCTTTTCACTCCATACTACGACGACCTCTCCAGGATGATCAGGTTAGTGATTTCGTCGTCGCAATAACAAGGAGTTGCTGTACGCGTTTACAGCGATTAGCAAGTTTTCATGGGACAAATTATGAGCGATTTCTCTGGTGATTTGCTCACATGCTGGAATAGAAAAAATGTGTGCAGGTTCTCAGCTATAAACCTTGTAGAAACAATATAGTATTTCCATCCTGTAGTTTCAATGGAATATAGAGAACTGTTCTCAATAGCTCGCTGTGCGTGCGGAAGCAGCTTAATCTTATCAGTTATTGCCCCATCAACGACCACATACAGAGTTTCTGCATTCCTCCCCGCGTTTTCAGGCAGAATTCAACAGTTTTGTCACACGAGCACACTTAGATATCCAACCAAGCAGTATTTCACCGTTACGCGTCTTGAGATCCCGTTTAGGGAGCTTACGACTCCCAGTTCTTTGTATGAGTTTTCCACCATTTGCTGCCAGTTGGTAATCCCATCTCCCCTAAACCATTTCTGTTTTGTAACAGCCACCGATATGTCGAGGCTCAAGTTCTACTAGTTGCGTACACCAAATCCGTTTTTCCTCAACAGCGAAACTGATTTCAGCTGAATACCCATAACCCAGAGAATACAATGATACAAGCTCAGACGGAGGCGTCTATTACGTTTCGCGGCAAAAATTCCTTGCGCTGAAGGACTAAGTGTAGAACAAAAGAACACAAATGAGTCTAACATCCCCTTATGTTGCAACACCTGTATCCATCATACTGCATGCGCTTCCTATCTGTAACAAACTCAGGCCGAGAAAAATCTGGTCCAGATTAACTTAAGCGTATTTATTTCGAGGGAGATATCCTACTTCCAATTCATGTAGATGGTTTCAAATCTTTCACTAACTGTTTAGTAATAAGCCACGCTGTGATTCTGTGTATTCTCAGACATCAGAAAGTTCAACCATTCATATTTTACCGGTCATAACATTTAAATTCGATACACAGTGACAGTAAGTGCTGTCCACGCAAGAAACCTCTGATAGTCTTTTGTTCCCGACTTGTGTATAAAAGGAATCATCCCACCTGTACCGAACAAACAGTGATATCTCACGTGATTATCTCGACAGAATGAGCTCCACTACTGTAGTGACGCAACCAGCTTTGATCATAGAACACTGAACAGATACTATCACGTTCCTGAGTACAAGTGTGCCCGTCGAACGGGAGTACTTGTCTTACGACCAGTTTAATACTTCGGGGCAGTTGGTCTCATTTATCCCGATCATTATCGCAGATAGAAGACATATGTTGCGGGTTATTAAAATTAGTTCTACTCTCTCTAGCCGCTAGACGACAAACATGCAGCTGATACACAAGAGTTTAGCATGAAGGTGAAACGTAAAATAAATGCAAAAAACTGTGGACAATCGTGGTCAGAATATCAGCACCCATACCAGCGACGGATAAGGCTTGTCGCAGCGTGTGGATTATGACGGGTCATTTTATTAAATATTCCTTTCCGTAAGTGGAGCCAGTTCACGCTCAAAAGCGGAGAAGCACTGTAATGCCATGTCATCTTTATTGGGACTAATCAGCAGTGTTCATCTCACGAAACTCCACTAGGGAGTGCCGATCACGCGACCTTCCGATCAACAGTTTGAGCAGTTGTACAATATTCTTCAGCTTTTCGATATGATTGGCTTCACTTACAGAACGAAATCTCCAGCGAAAATTCTCAAATCACTTCATACTACCAACAATCTACGACAGGTCTCTGGATCAAGGCAGGAGAGAGGCCAAATAAAAAACAGTGATAATGAGGCCGGTATGGATGCTCCGTGCTGCGATAATTTAAAGGATGCTGCAAATAATCCTAGCAAAGGAAGTGCTTTTTATAGGAAACGGAGAATCAGGAAATTACTCACAACAGAGGAGCCAGTTAAGCCTATCAATTTATAAACCGTTAGGGTCCCCAGCGTTACCCAGTCTTGAAGTCGGTCTCGTTAGTCTACCGGAGCTGCTTCGATAAGCATAATGGAAATCCGTCACATATGATGTAGGTTGACCCATAGACGCCACATGGGTCGAAATAAGCATGGGATTTGCTGGTAAGATGCGCAAAATGTATCGAAAGGCTAGAATTGTCGAAAATCAAGAAAGAAGTGGAAAAAAGCGTCGTCCTTAGTCAGCTGATGTTATCCAGTGTGTAGAATTTGCAGAATTAAAAATGGCGCTACCGTGGTTCGAATTTAGTTAGATTTTTTAAAAAGAAGTGGAATAAAGTTTTGTGAACAGCGAAGTGAAATATGCACGTCCCTAGCGAATATGTCGATGGTACTCACAAGTACCTAGTCAAGTTTGACGTCGAGCTTCGTGGAAGATACAAAAATATTTCCCAGTCGACGGAGGTACAGAAAGACTTATTCAGATCACCTGTTACGATACAAACAGTAATGTTTGAATAATTATTCATCCTCAGCGGAATCGAAAACCTGAGGACAGAGGAAATGCATATTTTTGCGAATATTCGGTCATCGTGAGATGCACCCTGCTGATGAATCTCAATAAGGATAAAACAGCTGTAGTGTTTCCGTGCTTTTAAGCATAAAGTGACTTCACGTACAGGACGAAATCTACACAAGAGAGCAACCCAATTCACCCGAATGCTTTCGTCCTACCGGTAGGATGAACCGCCTGCATTTGTGAAGTTCGCTACAGGGAACGTGGGTCCAGAAGCATAGGTGAAACTAGCATGAAACTCTGCATGTATTAACCGTTCACGGCACAAGGTAGGCACTCAGTTTCGATAATTACGAGGCGACCCGGAAACTTACACGTCTACCTTACAGAAACTACATGATACTGTTTGATCCAACCAAAATATTCTTCAGAAACCTATCACAGTGTGCAGAACGTCGCCGCACAGAAACCCTAGCATTCCATGTCCAACCCACATTTGCCAGCCGAACTTCTGGCCAACGGTTATTTGAATTGCGTGCAAAACCAGTCATGAACAATACAACGCAGCTGGGTTGCTGGCCGTTTCTATGTTGGCATCTGTCGGCGCGCGTTCCCAAACCTGTAGTCTCGCTTATTTCACTCTCGATTATACACTACTTAACGAATTTAGATAATGAAAACAAAGGATTCATTTTGATTCACTTCTGTTCTTGAAATGACAGGTTGCTAACAACAGTGGAAACCAAATTAGTGGAATGCTTTATGGTGTCTCCTACATTATAGCACACGAGGCTCACAGGAGAATGTTTTGGGTTGTCATCAAAGTGAACGGGGCCGTTTCTGACAGCATACATCAGGAGGCAAACGCAAGCGACACTTTGCTCATACGAGTTGTCTAATTGAATTTCACCCTAGGAACAAGGCTGCGGAGGCATACAATGCACCGTAACCATGAGCTTCTCAGTGGCGAGTCAACTCACCAGCGCAAGCCGACCCGTGAAGTACCTAGATCAATGTAACTGTTGGCTGAAAGCATTTGCCACGCCAAAGATTTCATCAGAAGTCATCCAGAAGTATCCTCCCAAATCTAATACTGTGAATGAGCGCATCAGCAAAACGACCAATGATATATTATTTTCAGCTTGGTGGTTGATCAGATAGTCGTTCATCTGTTCGCCGAGCTTGGCAATTGGCTTGCAAACGTCTCGCCCCCAGTCGAGGAGACATTGTCAGTGCGCAGTTGAGTGGGTGCTTCCTCCGTGCCTGGCTGCGTTTATATAGGTTCTGAAGAGTATCTAATATATTGTCATGTGATTGGTTAATTGGCATATACCTTTCTTGTAGTATTATTGGCCCGACCGCGATTTGCGCTGCGTTGTTGTCTGTATGTCTCGTATTCCATTGGTTGGTTGGATTGCTGCTCTGGGGTGTTTCAGGTGAGTTTTCGACTAGTCCTTTCCCGATCTGTGCTGCGTTGTGGTCTGTCTTCCTTGAATTTGGTTGGTTGTGATGGCGATTTCTATTTTTGGTAGTTTCCTTACTTCAGTCTGATTAGCCGCTTGTGCTTCCGTGCTTTATCATTTTTAATCAGTTTTCTAGGTTTAATCTCATGGAAAGCGCAATGATATTCAAATAAATGAAATCGTACAAACTACTCGGTCTTGGCTACGTCCAACATGTTCGAATAATAAATTTGGTTCCTGAGTGCTACCTTCACTGAGGTCACATCCTCTACAGACTGGCGTTACCAAGGCTTCTACCAGATGCCTGTCCAAGCGGTATTCTGAAACGTAGCTCAGCTGCCACAAGTCGCTTATGCTGCGAGGTTTACTGTGACATTGGAACATTTTGTAGAACGCATTGACTCGGGTCATAGCACCATTTCTGCCGGTGCAGCCGTAACAAGCAACGCCTCTGAGGATGTGTTGTCAAACGTAAATCATCCTTTGTTTTGAGAAAACGTTTGGCGTAATGCTGCTGGCCGAAGCCGACAACCAGGAGCCTTAAGGTTACTAATCACCGTCAGGCGTACCCCAGTCACCATTAGGTACGGTAAAATCGCAAGCCTTCCGTAACATTGCACGATGAATGCACCTAACGTCGTCCACATTTGTGCTCCAAAAATGAACAAAAGACCAACAATACACGGCTTGAGATAAACAAGCTTAATGAGAGAGTCGGTGATTGGAGACGGTCTTCTTGTTATTACCAGTAACGACTATACCAGCAGATGAATACCAACTAAGTGCTGAACACAGGCAATAAACGTGTAGTTCACCTCCATACTACGGCAGCATGAAGTACGGTCGCTGATTCGAACCGGACCTCTGCGCCTCGACCTCCCATGTCTAGGTTTGGGCAACCTGGAGGTATCTCAGCCCCCGCGCTTATATCGGGTGGCATGGCAGTTGGGCACCAAAAGGGTGCTACAGCTGAACGATTATTAATATCTTTTAGCATAAAGTCATACTCATTCAAGGTCCTGCAAGGTTTCTGCACAAGGCGCCTAGGAGAAACAGTTAATGTGCGAGAGTGGAAAATCCTCAGTACAACATCCTTCAGGAAACTTGCTTGCTCGAATGCTCACGAATGCCAAATAGTTCAGCGTGACAAGGCGATTTCCAGTACCTGTGTTCACAAAGGATACAAGAAGGACAACATGGATTGTGTAAGTTCGATACGGATACTCGATCCGGCGTCTTCAGTGGTTTCGCTGGCTAATATCATTATGAATTTTGGAACCTCGGGCAGAACAAACTCTGTGGCCCCAGGTGAGTGATACTCAGTTCACATCAATAAGTGCCTCAAGTTCCTAGTCCTCGTTTTAGAACTCTGCATCAATCAAGAATGACGAAGTACTTTCAGCTGAGCTGTCGTCCTATCAGTGAGGCCAGTCTATGCTGCAAAGTCCAAAACCACTGTACAGCTGCTTTATCCGTGTTGGGAATAATCAGCAGTGCGCATCTCATGAAACTCAGAGTTTCGAACCCGCAACAGTTCGGCCTCGAGCGGCTGAACATCATTGGTGACATCTCACTTAGAAAGGATGTGGCGCCGCCCATCATCCAGTCACAGAGACCACACAACGTGGTCCCGTTTTCATGGACTCCTCGAGTGATAGCTTCTCAGATGGAAGTTTCATTCATCTTATGAAACTATTCTCCCTCTGAGTGATTCGCAAACTGATTTAGTATAGGTCAAGACTCAACTGAATACCTCTTGTTCATAGTATTCTTTGACTGAAGCTACCGCACAAGGGCCCCTTATATTTCAGTTGGTACAACTCTCGAGATATAGAAGTATATATTCCTGACATAACACTACACTGTTTATATGGTTGCTGGAAAACAATCAACCGCCCACCACTAGTCTCACCCTTCTTGATGATCATCCGGTTGATTCAGTCCCCAAGTTTTCATCAAAATCATGGTCCAAATTGCATGCAGGCGGCCAAATACACTGAATTGCGAATTAATTTGGTGATAATATGGGACTCAAATGAAATGTCACGTTCGTCATATTCTCCAGCTGAGTATATTCCTAAATATCATGCCAACTAAAGCATGAGACAGTCTTTGCGCAGCACACTTACTTAAAGAATAACATGAGAAAGATTTGAACCTGGTATAGATTGGAGCCCCCCGTTAACACCTGAATTTACAAATTGAACTAATGCGCCATCTATGCAAGATTTGATGATGAAATCTCGAGGACTAGCCACGCTTGATGAAACCCAATGAAAGCTAAACCAGCAGTGGGTTTCGAAGTTTTTAAGCAAAACTGTAAGTAGAACTACATCAGGAAACGCATATAGTTGTACATACTCTCTGTTTATTGACGTCGACAAACGATTTTCTGGTACATTCACTTCGGTAGAATGTAGCAAAAGCATTTTCATAGCTTTGGCATATTTCAGGTCATTTAGTACGGCAGCACGACCAGGATTTATGTACCCGAGACCGGCATCTTGGATTATTTGGTCGGAAGAAATCTCAACATAGCTGGAGATTCCGTAACAGTGTCCCTATATCTCGAGCACGGCCACGGTATTAGTGACATGGGAACAAACAAACGAAAACAACGTAACACAGTATGCCCGATCTCCATTTCCCGACATTTCTCGACAGACTGTGTTACCGGATTGCA